>QRDG01001463.1:0-192155 GCA_012064385.1 Puccinellia tenuiflora | reverse complement strand
AACTGACGAAACGTACTCCAGCTCACCTACGTGCGTGTTTTCTCAGTGTGACTATATTCACGTACATGATCTGATGGTGTGTTGCCCTTCGATGCCATCCATGGACGGAACGATTCTGCAGTGTCGCACGAGTATCGGGAAAAAGTGCCGTACGCATAGCACTGCTCAGTAGAAATTAGACCAAGTTATTAGAGCATCTCCAGCCACGTCCTCATGAGGTCCACCAGGACGCCTTTTTCGTCGCCGGATGTGTAAAAAGGGCAAAAAATCTCCCATCCACGCCCCCATAGCCCCCCCCCCCCCCCCCCCCCCCCCCCAAGACCTCAAAAATGCGCCGGCAAACCCAACCCAAACCCAACTAGCTGGGTCGTTGCTCCTGGGGGCGCCGGCGGAAGCGACGTCGAATAGTTTCGTTCCATGCGTCCTTTTTTGTTGGCCCACCACGTTCTTTCGCCGCCAGCTCCGACATCGACAGTCACATTCTTTGGTTGGGGTGGGGGCGTGGCTGGGAAGATGCTCTTCCGTTTCATCCGGCGGAAGCTTTTGCCCCCCAGGACGTGCCTTTTTTTCTGCCGGCGAGTGTCCCGGGGGTGCCGACGGCTGGGGTTGCTCTTATCTCTCATGGCGTAGTCCGCTGGCATGCACGTGCCTGTGCACACCGGCGGCTCACAAAACGCCCAATTGAATTGAAGTGACAACATAAGAAAATCCTGCTATATATGCTACGTACATTAATGAACCAAATGAAGCACACATGAAGAGTAATTCGATGATTGAAACTGAGCTCAATCAAAAAAATAAAAAATAAAGTCAAGCTTTCTGCATGTCAATTCTGATGTTTGATTGTGTATGTTTGTTGATTGTTGCATGTTGGGGTCTCTGATAGTTTTGGGGTGTCCACGCAAGAAAAGAAAAGAAGGTTTTGAGTGGATAATAACAACCCCTGCAAGTTCGAAACAAAACAAAAAGAGAGGATCAATGCAGCTGCCAACGTATCGGACTGTCCGCAGTTATGCCGTTGGCTCTGAGCTACGTACTCGTACTTGATGATTCATATACCTCCACGTACAAAGTAGGAGGCGATACGTGCAGGAGTATAGTATAGGGCCGATGATTCGCTGTTTTTATTGTGCTTGCGAGTCAGGTGGTTCCGATGGGATCGTCTCCCCTGCGTAGTGTCTGTGCAGGACCTATGCTAGAATGAGCAAAATCAAAGTTGAGGCCGCGAATTGGAGCATCGTCTCGCCGGAGCGGTGCATTTGAACACCGCGACAGTTGTCCAGTCACCGAGTGGTCGGGGACCCCGGAGCCGTACGGCCCTAGTCCACGGCATGTACTTCCTGGCAAAAACTTCATCGCCCAGGACGCAGAAGATACACAGAGATGCATTGACTCGCAGCAATGGCGCGGCATTGATTCATGGGGATAGGATGAGATCCGAGCGAATCCGGCTGGCCTCGAGATCGGCGTCGCGTACTCACATCCCGCCCCTGATCTGGCACTGTGGTTCTTGGCAGGCATGGAAATGTGCTCCTTTCACGGACAGCCATTCATGGCGCCCGGTCAAGAGCAGGCCGAGGCCTGAAGCGGCGCACTCGCGTCACGTGGCCGGCCGCGGCTTGCTAGATGTCTTGCACTCCATCGGCATCAGGCGTTCAGGTACGGCACCTGACAGACATGGCGTACGCAAGAGGCGCCATTTATTACGAGCTTGGCTGGGCAGGAGAGCGAGCGAGCATGGATAGGAGAGGGGCGGGGCTGCGGCAAGCTAGGAGACATCACTATGGGCTGCTGGTCTGAGACGGGGGAGCTAGCGTCTTCAATTCGCAGATGCTAGGAGTGAAGAAGCACAATAGGGCGAATATGTTGGGCATACTGATGATAGGAGTGAATAATCATGAGTTGGAAAGTAGCCATTATTTGTTAGATTTTCTTGGTGAGTGATGTTTTTGGTTTGATTTTTAAGACGCTGTTAGTTTTTGTTGCTAGACCGAAGTTGAATGGTTTAAGCTTTCATTCATCCAATTAGCTTGGTCGAGATTAGTAGAAGTTAATGGCGGTGTGGGGAGTCGAACCAGTGGTCGGTGTCGGCATTGGTGGCTCCACCGTTATACTCTTCGCTTGAGCCAACCGTCGGTAGGCTCGGGGGCGAGTGGGGCGGCGGAGCTGGCACACGACGCGATTTTTCCTGATAGCTTGGACGTGTGGTGATGCATCGTACGTGCACGTGCATGACAAATTGCACTTCATAAGAAATGGCATGCAACGATGTTGTCCATCCATGTGCAATAGGGGCGTGTTTTAGTTACCTGCATTATTTTTTCCCTATTTTCGACAGTTGAGCCGTGGCCCATAGAATACCTTTAAATTTTCAATGTTAGTGTTATTTTAGGTAGATGGGTGATCGATTAAAATTTAGTATACACTCTCAATTGAATAGCGTACTTCATCCGTACCGCAAAGAGTGTACGTCTAGATTTTTTTTTAACTCAAACTATCTTAAAGTTGGATAATGTTAATAAAATAAATATATACCAATATTTATGAATGGTAAATAGTACATGATAAAAACATATTTCATGATAGTAACTAATTTGGTGGCCTAAATGTAACAACACTCATAATTATCCCCAATTCCATGGTATAAGATCACATGATTGCCTCATTTGTGCCTTGGATTTCCCTCATCCTCACTCAAAATTATGTCGATTTATCTCATGATCAACTTGGTCCACTATTCAATTTTCTTACTATGCTCATATTGCAATAGGTCAGTGGAAAAACGTTGATCGATTAAACCATGTTTTTCTCTTATGTGTGCGTCAATCTGCCATTAACTATCTTGTGTAAATGCAGTTACGTTTGGGTATCTAGCCCAACCATAAAAATTGGCGCCAAATGGAAGAAAAAATAGCTTAATATTGCAGGTATGATCGCAGTAGAGTTGACAAAGTATACGATGGCCTGAAGAAATAACTGGGGTCTCTATACCTTGTCCGCAGTTATATATGAGAACACCAATATGTTTTTTTTAACCAGGCAAGAGCCTTTCCGTTCCATTGATATAGAAGAAAACCGGCCGAAAACCATACAACACAACGCACCACGCAGGCCTCAAGGCCACGCCTCAAAATCGAGTCGACGACTATGTCACCCTAACAACCATAACCGACACTAACACGGTGGAGGCGGCCTCAACACAAGGAGAAACCCGAAGCCGCCGCCTCGACATCCACGTCGGCCCGAAGGCCACGCCCCAAAACGAGCCGACGACCATGTTGCCCTAGCAACCATAACCAACACTAAACACGGCGGAGGTAACCTCAACGCAAGACGAAATCCGGAGCCGCAGCTCCGACATCCACGTCGGCCCTAGAGTCGCGCAACACCTAGCTAAAGATGAAAGCTCACCGCCGCCAACCATCAGCTGCCTCCACAGGTCCCTCTGGCCGATGGAACATCCAAGGAGAGGCCCCAAGAGGTAAGAGACGCAGGAGCGCCACCCTCACCCGATCCCGTGTGGGATCAGGGGTTTCCCCCGGAGAACATGGCGTGGAGAAGCAAGAGCACCACCTCGACGACGCCTTCAAGAAGGACACGGCGCCCGAGAGCGTCGCCGTCGTCGGCCCTGGCCGAAAAAAACCAGGGTAGGACTTTCGCCCGGTGATGTGTCGCGAACCCTGTAAACCGCCCGTCGAGGACCGTCCAGTCCACCATCACCGCATGCCGCAGCCACCATGACACCTCACGCCACGGCAGGCGCTGATACGTGTCAAACGTATCTATAATTTTCGATTGATCCATGCTTGTTTTGTGATGTTGTCACATGTTTCTACTATCATATTACATCATTTTTATTCATTTTGTAGGACTAACCTATTGACAAGATGCTCAGTGCCAGTTTCCTGTTTTTGCTGTCTTTTCGTTTAAGAAACTTACCACGGGAAATATTCTCGGAATGCGCTAAAAATTTACGAGGATTTTTTATTCGCCAAGACGGAGTTTTAGTTCAGAGGGCAGCCCTAGGGGCCACCCACATGGCAGGGGCGACCCCCAGCCGCGGCCTGCCCTAGGGCGGCGGGTGCAACCCGCCCCTGCTCCTGCTGGGTCCCCCCGGCCCCCTCCGACGCCTATAAAATCAGATTAATCCAAAAAAAAGTCGAGGCGGCCATTATTTTCCAGAGAAATCACCCCGAGGCGCCGCCAAAATAAACCCTAGTTCGGGGGTGATTCTGAAGCTGATCCCGGCACCCTGTCGGAGGGGGGGTCGATCCCGGAGAGCTCTTCACCGTCATGCCTTCCTCCAGGATGGTTTGTGAGTAGTCACACCGTAGACTACGGGTCCATGGCAGTAGCTAGATGATAGTCTCTCTCCCTTGTGCTTCATGTATTATGATCTTGTGAGCTGCCTAACATGATCAAGATCGATTATTGTAATGCTATGTGATGTGTTTGCTAAGATCTGGTGGATTATGAAGTTATGATCAGATTGTGCATGATTCTTACATGTTAATTTATGTTCTTGCATGATCTCCGATGTGCGTAGTTACTATGGCCAAGTGATTGTGTGTATGTCCAAGAGGGAGTATTTATGCTAGATAGTGGGTTCATGCCCCCTTTTGTTCCTGGGCACGAGTGACATAAACGTCTAAGGGTGAGGGTGTGCTGTTGCTACTAAGGGTAAAACAACTGTTAATGTCTCTTTTGATATTAGTATTGCTTACTTTATGCGCTTTACTTAATGCAAATGTCTGTTGCTTGCAACTTAATACCTTTGGGTGATAGGCTGGATAGCGATCCCACGGTGGAATTTTTATACAAAGATGCAGTTGGACTCAACGGTCTTTGTTCATTGTCGTGATGCCTACATAAATATTATCATGTTCTCTATGTCATAGCTAGATTAAGTTTGTATTATAATCTTGTCAATTGCCTAGCTGTAATTTGTTTACCCATCATACGAGTGTTTTATTTACTTGAGAGAGACTCTACTAGTGAACCCATGGCCCCCGGTCCATCTTTTTACATTGATTGCAACATTTATTCATCACTTTTCATCATCATTACTCCTCTGGTCCACTTTCATATTTTCATCTATTTCACTATACAATTAACCGATTTGTTTTCTGCGAGACCGGAAAGATTGACAACCTTTCTGCCGTTGGGGGCAAAGTAATTGGTTGAGTGTGTGCAGGTCCACGTATGTTGAAGATTAAGCGCCAGAGATCTTCAACATTCACTTTGTTGTTGATCTCAAAATCCTATTGGTTCGATAAACCTCAGTTTGTTAACGAGGGAAAACTGCTACTTACTACATACACGCCTTCGCTTGGGGCACAACCCAACGCTACCATCACCGATCATCAAGCAGTTTTCTGGCGCCGTTGCCGGGGAGCGAAGTAACATTCAGTCCCGTCAACTACGCCATCAAGTTTTCTGGCGCCGTTGCCGGGGACTTTGGAGCTACAGCAAGGGGAGTCTTATACTCTCAATCACTTTACTTTGTTTTTGTCTTGCTTGCTTTATTTCTCGTTTAGTTTATTTTTCTTGTTGCAAAATTTTAAAACCCAAAAAAATTAGTGTAGCCTTTATTTCTGTCTTGTTATTTTGCTTTTCGTTATATCTAGCTTTACCACTCTTGATATGCCTATCTTGGCTGAGTTCTTCACCTTCAAACAAAAGGGTGGAGAAAGTTTCAAAAATGCTTGGAATAGAATTTCAGAATTACATCAAAAGATCTAACACATGCTTGCTATGTGTGTTTACTGAGATGCTTTTACTATGGACTATCTGATGCATGTAAGCATGCTTTGGACGTCATTACTGGAGGAGACTTTCTTGAAATTGATGTATTGGAATCTCTTAGAATTATAAATGGTCTCGTTGTTTTTCCCATGGATGAGAAAACTGATGGAATACTTGATAGATTGGATAAAATAGAAAATATTTTGTGTGATCTAAATTTAAATGGAATAGAGAGGAGCTCTAAAAATTATCAAATTCTTGAAATAGATGGAGATTGGGAACCTTATATTCCTATTGAAATAAATGATAGAAGGTTCCTTACTTATTGCGATATTGGTTCTATGATGTCAACTATGTCTAGAATGGTTTTCGATACTATGAATTTTGGAGACTTATTTGATTATCCTCTTTGTCACTCTCATTCTGATGGTAGCTCTTCAAAAATTTATAAAAGAGTTAATGAAGTCCTTGTCACTTTTAAAAATAAGACTATTTTGGTTGATTTCTTGGTTTTGGAGTCAAAAGCTCAAGCTAATATTGTTCTTGGAAGATCTTTCCTTCGTTCAGTGGGATCTTTTATTGATGTTAAAAAGGGCTACATACGCTTTCGTTTTCCCATTAAGGGCAGGTTTTCCTTTAACCTCAAAGAGAAAGAAGTGCTTATTGAAAGAAAAGTTGAAATGGATTTTGAAAAGACTTGATATTTGCCATGGCGCCTAGCTAAAAGGCGTTAAAGAAAAGCGCATGTTGGGAGACAACCCATCTTTTACTTTCAGTTTGTTTTTGCTTTTCTTGAGTCATGGACTTGTTGCCTCTGTAGCAACTTCATTGTATATTTTTTTTTATTTTTTGTGCCAAGTTTAGCCTCTAATGCATTGAAAGTGCGAGGTATTGTTTTGCTGTCCAGAAACAGATTATATGCGCCAGTTTCAGAAAATCTCGAACAATCCCTGAATTTTATCTTTTTCTGATATTTTTAGAAAGAAAGCCTGATACTTTTATCTATCTTTCGTTAGTTTTGAGTTTTCTAATTTGAGCCACAGAAGTGCCTTGAAAAAATCGATCTTTACAGACTATTCAGTCTTTGACAGATTCTGCTTTTATTTTGTATTCGTCTCTTTTACTATCGTCAAATTTGATACTCTAGAGGTGGAGTGTCATATTGAGGCATAGTAAACAGTAGCTAATGTCCAATAAAGTTGTTTGCAATTTGTCTTGAGTTAAACAGATGTGCATTTTAATTTATGATCACTAACCCTCTAATCAGTTTATGAGCAGTTTTGTGTGAATGGAGTTTTTAAGTTCCAAATGAGAGGATAATGAAGAAATTGAATATGGATCAGAGCTCAAGCTTGGGGATGCCCCCATGGCACCCCCTCTGAATATCAAGAACCATCAAGCGACTAAGCTTGAGGATGCCCAAGGCATCCCCTCCTCTTCATCGACTATCATAAGGTCGTCTTCGTTGAACTACGTTTTTATCACTTTGCATATTATGTGCTATGCTTGGAGTGTATTTTTGCTTTCAGTTTTGTTTTGTTTGTTTGCTGGTCATATCCTTGTTGGATCCTAGCTTTATTTGTGTGGGAGAGAGGCACGCTCCGCTTTTTCATTTGAATATTCCTTTGCTTCGCTTATATCTTATTAAGTATTCTTAGCTACTGTTTGTTTCCTAATAAGCTCTCGCTTTTAGCTTTTATCTTATTTAGAGCTGCTAGTTGTTGTTATTAAACTCTCTTGTTCTTCACTTATAGTTGTTGGAGAGTTGTTATTGATAAATTGCTTGAATTGTCAAAGTGAAAAAATGTTATCCATATGATATTGGAATGAAATGAAAGCCTGCATAGTCTTGTAGATCATTGTGTGGATACTTGATGCTTCTCAATTGTTTTGAGATATCAAGATGAATTTTTAAACTTGTTGGTTATTTGAGTAGAAATTGATTAGTAAATAAATACAGTTAAAAGCTTGAAACTGTGTGGTGTTTCATAGTTGTTAATTCATAAAGCTAATCTTTCCATCAAAAGAACTATTTGGTCAACAAGGGAGACAGTGTGGAGTGTTTATGGTTACGATTGACTGATGTGTTATGTTACTGTGTTACCGGTTAATGTTGGATATTTGCTTCAAATACCATTTTTTGCTAAGCCAAAAAACTCTGTACTGAGTGTGATGTCCACTCGTGCATCCAAATCCCAAAGCCAAACTATCTTGCCAGCTGAGTCTACCACATCTACCTATGCATGGTATTTGCTGCCATTCCAAGTAAATTTGTCATGTGCTACCTTTAAAACCTTCAAAATATTCTCGTTTTGTGCCTCTGTTTTCAAACTCATGAGGAAGTAAGGAGGGGTTCGTTACAGCTTATGTCGAGCAAGGTTTTTCTTTTTCCCCCTCTATTTCACCCGGTATTGATGGTTTACGTCCTCACTTGAATCAACCCAATAGCAGCTTAAGCAAAATATAAATATAACTCATCATTCTCCTCCGCACAATGAAAATCTGAGAAATCAGCTCAAACATTAGTTAGTGGAGAAACAAAGGAGAAAGAGAAATGTACTCATTTTTGTGGTTATTCTCAAACACTTTTGTCGTGAAACCATTACCTTTGAGAATTAGTCAAATATGTGGGTCACATTGCTTTTATGTCTTTAACGTACTATTTATGAAAGGTTTTGATTGAATGACTCAACTTGGTTATTCATTGCTTTCTTGCTATCAACTATAGACAATTGTTTTGTATCATTTCATTCACGTCATATGCTTTACATTACTATCTTGATCAAGATTGTGTTGGTTGCATGTCTCATCAAAAATTATTTTGTTATCACTTACCTAGTCGAGGACGAGTAGGAGTTAAGCTTGGGGATGCTGATACGTGTCAAACGTATATATAATTTTTAATTGATCCATGCTAGTTTTGTGATGTTGTCACATGTTTCTACTATCATATTACATCATTTTTATACATTTTGTCGGACTAACCTATTGACAAGATGCCCAGTGCCAGTTTTCTGTTTTTGTTGTCTTTTCGTTTCAGAAACTTACCATAGAAAATATTCTCGGAATGCGCTGAAAATTTACGAGGATTTTTTATTCGCCAAGACGGAGTTTAAGTCCACAGGGCAGGGACGACCCCCAGCCGCGGCCTGCCCTAGGGCGGCGGGTGGGATCCGCCCCTGCTCATGGTGGGTCCCCTCGGCCCCCTCCGACGCCTATAAAATCAGATTGATCCCAAAAACGTTGAGGCGGCCATTATTTTGCAGAGAAGAGGCACCGCCACCATAAACCCTAGTTCGGGGTGATTCTGAAGCTGATCCCGGCACCCTGCCGAAGGGGAGATCGATCCCGGAGGGCTCTTCATCGCCATGCCTTCCTCCGGAATGATTTGTGAGTAGTCCCACCTTAGACTACGGGTCCATGGCAGTAGCTAGATGGTAGTCTCTCTCCCTTGTGCTTCATGTATTATGATCTTTTGAGCTGTCTAACATGATCAAGATCGATTATTGTAATGCTATGTGATATGTTTGCTGGGATCTGGTGGATTATGAAGTTATAATCAGATTATGCATAATTCTTATATATTGATTTATGTTCTTGCATGCTCTCCGATGTGCGTAGTTATTTTGGCCAAGTGATTGTGTGTATCTCAAAGAGGGAGTATTTAAGCTAGATAGTGGGTTCATGCCCCCTTTTGTTACTGGGCACGAGTGACATAAACGTGTAAGGGCGAGGGTGTGCTGTTGCTACTAAGGGTAAAACATCGGCGTCAATGTCTCTTTTGATATTAGTATTGCTTACTTCATGCGCTTTACTTAATATAAATGTCAGTTGCTTGCAACTTAATACTGTTGGGTGACAGGCTGGATAGCGATCGCACGGTGTACTTTTTAGACAAAGATGCAGTTGGACTCAACGGTCTTTGTTCATTTTCGTGATGCCTACATAAATATTATCATGTTCTGTATGTCATAGCTAGATTAAGTTTGTGTTATAATCTTGTCAATTGCCTAGCTGTAATTTGTCCACCCATCATATGAGTGTTTTATTTACTTGAGAGACTCCACTTGTGAACCCATAGCTCCCGGTCCATCTTTTCACATTGATTGCAACCTTTATTTATCACTTTTCATCATCATTACTCCTTGGTTCACTTTCATATTTTAATCTATTTCACTATACAATTAACTGCTTTGTTTTCTACGAGACCGGAAAGATTGACAACCTTTCCGCCGTTGGGGAAAAGTAATTGGTTGAGTGTGTGCAGTCCACTCTGTTGAAGATTAAGCGCCCGAGATCTTCAACATTCACTTTGTTGTTGATTTCAAAGTCCTACTGGTTCGATAAAACTCAGTTTGTTAACGAGGGAAAACTGCTACTTACTACATCCACGCCTTCGCTTGGGGTACAACCCGACGCTACCATCACCGATCATCAGGCGCCGCGCCGACCATGCCTCGGGGCCGCTGCCGGCATCCTGTCGTCCGGCTGTAAAACAGCCGGAGATGCAGCACGGCCACCTCTTGCTGACCACACGCGCCGGGAACCTAGCCGCACCGATACAGAAGCATCACCCCAGGGCCGCCGCCCTGGCCTCCTCACGCGCACGAGCACCACACCTCGCCGGCGCGACCCGCCCTTGCACAAATGTGACCGGATTCGAAGGGGATTCAGCCACCACCGGCTCCACGCCGCCACCTCCCAACGGACCAATATGTGAACTTCTCCTCAATTAGCCAATATGTGAACTTATCCTCAATTAAATACAATAGCTTGAAGAATAGCTTAACACCCACTAAGAACAATTAGTATGGCAAACATGCTCATTTTGGCTTAGCCTGCCTAGCTGGACCATGCGACTGCTAATTTGCCTGACAATGAACCAGATATATCACTTAAACAGAACCAAATTCTCTTTTAAAAAACAAAAATGTTCCGTTGGTCGTGTCCTAAACCTAGAAGCCCGGTCTTTGGCATCATTACCTAGGCTACAATAAAAACTTTGTCGGGGGCCACCACTTTTCACCTTGCTTACCTCCATTTCTCCAAACTCGAACCCTTCCTGTCGCTCACGAGCAGCAATAACTACACCATCAGTAACCCATGCCACACTCGACGAGAGCTGTAGCCACGGCTCCCAATCTCAGACAAATTTTGACTGCAATTTCTGTTACCTCCTAATCCCATGTGACTTGTTGATCTGTTGCCTTGGTGGTTCATAAAATTCAGTGGCAGAGCCCAGGTGACCCTGGAAGGCTGCCTAGGCTCGACCGTTGAGTATCCGATGAGAAACAATATGTTATTTATACATCAAAGTTAGCTTGTTTTGGGAAAAGTTCAGTCACGTGGACACAATCAGGAGTTTTCCAAGCTTCAATGAGAAGCTTGCTTCGCCACTTATTCACGTAACTAGCCAATATATATCTACCACATATTTCTCCAATCTAGACATGCACATGTTTCATAATTCACCTCCTTAGCTAACTCAAAATTCATTTCGTGGATGGTTATTGTCGTCGTCATTTATGGACATCTATATTTGGCGCACACAATTTACGCACACACCTTAGGGGTTGGACGCGCCATACAACCGGTCTGCTTAAAAAAGAAAAAGCTCGTCTTGCCGCCATTATTGATGAACTCGAAGCGATTGCGGAAAGTCAGCCGCTAACAACGCAAGAGATTGAACTCAAGAATCAATCGAATGCGTCGTTAGCGAAACTGTTACGCGAAGAGGAAATCAAATGGTATCAACGGTCTAAGGCTAAGTTCATTCTTCAAGGTGATTCGAATACAAGGTACTTCCATAATGTAGCCAATGGCAGACATAGGAAGAAGCTTATTTATTCTCTTCACCAGGAAGACGGTCTAGTGGAAGGACAAGAAGAGCTAAAGAGGTATATAACTAGATATTACAAAGGCTTATTCGGGGTGCCAGAGGAGGGTAACCTTTCTCTTGACGAATCTCGGACAGATGACATACCTCAGGTTTCGGATGATGAGAATGCTTTTCTTACCGCACCTTTTACTGAAGAAGAGGTGAGAAAAGCAGTCTTTCAGATGGAACATGTCGGGGATATGGGACACGGGTACCCGCAAGGAGGATCAACGAGGCCCATCAGGAGGAAGCCCAGCAGGCCGACTCTAGTTAGAATAGGAAAAGGACTCACCTTTCCAACTTGTAATAGATTAGCCGAGTCCTAAGAGGACTCTACTTGTAAGCCGGCCTCCTCCACCTTTATAAGGAGGGGCAAGGCGCCCCAAAGAGGACACGACCCAATAGGCCTAGGCAGATCTAGACGCTCAATACAGGCTAGACAGGTCTAGACACGAGGAGCCGCCTCATCGGCGACTTCCACCATGAGAGGAATACAACCTAGCCACACACAACACGTAGGGATATTACCGGATGATGTTTCCCGGGTCCCGAAGCTGTATAAAATCCTTTCTCCCGTGTCGTTCGTCTACTAACCCACATCGACGATGCCCGTGCGTACATAGTCCCTTATCTTCACCGTCGGTTCATACCACGACATTTGGCGCCCACCGTGGGGCTAGGTGCGCGTGGATTCACAATTCGATGGGTCCAAATCTTCAACAACAACAACGGCGAGTTCATCACCACACCTGTCAAAGCGACTCGAACGCTTCAAGTTCTTCATCAACACGGCTGCGAGGGCTCGACATCAACATCGCCCTCGTATGCAGCTAAATCAAATTCACCGAATCAAGCATCAAGGTCGACTCCCGCTTCGGCGCTGGCTTCTAGCATCTCGGCCGACTCCCAAGATCAACTTCCGTATCGGCACCAACATCCAGCGTCCCGGTCGACTTCTGCGTCCGCACCGGTCTTCAGCGTCCCGACCAGCTCTGGCATCCACGCTCCACGTCCGCGTCCGCGTGCAGTCCAAGCCAAAAACACTAGGCAAACCGCGTGGAGCAAGGCAGCCAGCCAAAGAGGAGCAAGCATCCGATCGATGAGGAGGCCGGACTTGATCGCATCTATCAACAAGGAAAGAGGCCAGCATCTAGCTGGACCAAGGGAAGTAAGCGGATCTAAGGAAGGAAAAACAAAAGGTTGAGGATAGTAATACTTTGATTCACATATGGATTGGAAGGAAAAAAGCTATTTGAGTAATCGCCGGATCGGACAAAGTAAGGAAAAGAAAGACATCGAAATACTACATTGACTCGTACACGGATCGAGGGAGTGTTCAAGAATCAAGAAGAAGGAAAATAAGTAAAGAGCTACTAGTATCGAGTCGGATCGAGTCTTGGACTCCACCGTACAACAATTCAAGCAAAGAAATAAAAAAGAGCAAGTGGATCACGTACGTATCAACTTGACGGAAGAAAAAAGAAGCCAGAGTATTACAAGAACTCGGACGAGCCGGAAAGAAACAATGACCGTATCAGCCGGTTCCATCGCCGACTCGTTCGTCTGTCAACTCACGAGCGTCATCGTCTACAGAAAATACGCAGCTAAGTCACCTTTTTACTTAAATTTTTTTTTCATATTTTATTCAGTTAAATTATATAAAGTCAGTCCCCTTTAATTTAATTCTGAGATTAATTTCGGGAGCTACATATCCAATTTATGAGAAAATTGCAGAGATAAAGGATTACAAAGTAAGTTTCAAATAATGCAAGGGGGCTAATATAAGTTGAGTACCGTTATTATCTCTGAAAATTCTCGGTGGCATATCAAATCGATCCTTGGAGGCTTAATGTAGCCAAATTTCAAAGTTGGGTTTTTTAAACCTGCCATGGATTTCTAAAAAGTCGAGCTCTCAAATAGCTCGCACCAAATTTATTCAAAGTCGGGCTATCTATTGCTCGCAACGGATTTATCAAAGTCGAGATATCTAATGCTCGCAATATTGTAAGAAACAGCCCAGAGAGCTGAAAGTCCTACCAAGTTAGAACGAGCCCAGAGAGCTCCGCAACACCAACGAGCCCAGAGAGCTCCGCAATACCAACGAGCCCAGAGAGCTCCGCAACACCAACGAGCCCAGAGAGCTCTGCAATACCAACGAGCCCAGAGAGCTCTGATTATTATGATCAAGGTGATAAAGCCGGCTTCTCTACAGTAAGAGTTTTGCCGAGACACCCAGTAAGTGCGCCTTTATTAACTTTGATCATTAGGTCCTTGGGGGCTTGTCTTTCAGGAAAAAACCAAGCTTTAGACTCATTGACCTGGCCCAGATGCCAACTTATCCTTAGTTTTATCTGGTAAGTCAGATGCAACCTGTACAACAAACCGGCTGCTAATTAGCAAAGACCGGGCAGGGCCTACTTATTCATCAGTATAAAACTAAGAAGGGTTATAAGAACCAAATCAGCTCAAGCATCAATCAAGTTCAAAAAGTTTTAAGCTCCGAGTTGCTGCAGGCAAACAACCCAGCACTTGGGGGCTACATGTTATCAGGTTTTCAGTTTAAGTCAAAGGGAATACAAAGTTGGAAGCTCCAAGTTGTCGCAGGCAAACAACCCGGCGCTTGGGGGCTACTCACGGATCAGGTTTTTCTACAAGTTAAGCAGTAATCAAATTCCAAAAGTTTTTATCTCCAAGTTGTTGCAGGTTAATAACCCGGCACTCGGAGACTACATCATCTGAAAGTCATGAGTTATACATCAAGGAGTCCCGAGTCGTCGCAGGCAAATGACCCGGCACTCGGGGGCTACATCATCTGAAGTTATGAGTCATCAATACAAGCTCCAAGCTGTCACAAGTTAACAACTCGGCGCTTGGGGGCTATACATATACCGGTGTAAACAAGCTCGAGCAAAATCATACAACTCGTCAAAAGGACTCGGAGAAAATTCCGACTCGCCATCAACAAGTCGCTCGGAGAAGTCGGCATCAACAAGTCGACAGGAGGAGTCGGCATCAACAAGTCGACAGGAGAAGTCGGCATCAACAAGTCGACAGGAGAAGTCGGCATTAACAAGTCGGCAGGAGAAGCCGGCATTAACAAGTCGATAGAAGAAGTCGGCGATGACAAGTCGGCAGGAGGAGCCGGCATTAACAAGTCAGCAAGCGAAGCCGGCATCGACGACTCGGCAACGCCTACATCGACAACTCGGGAAAATCTACAACGATAACCCGACAACATCTACATCGACAACTCGGCAAAGTCTACATCGACAACTCGGCAAAGGCTGAAGCCGGGTTCCGCGACATCGTCGACATCTACGACTCGGCAAGCGCTACATCTACAAGCCGGCAAAGAACCCGGCACAAACTCCGTGTCCCATTTCTTCAACAAATCAAGACCTTCCGCATGACTCTGCGAGTCATCCAAAAGCTCGGGGGCTACTGTCGGGGATATGGGACACGGGTACCCGCAAGGAGGATCAACGAGGCCCATCAGGAGGAAGCCCAGCAGGCCGACTCTAGTTAGAATAGGAAAAGGACTCACCTTTCCAACTTGTAATAGATTAGCCGAGTCCTAAGAGGACTCTACTTGTAAGCCGGCCTCCTCCACCTTTATAAGGAGGGGCAAGGCGCCCCAAAGAGGACACGACCCAATAGGCCTAGGCAGATCTAGACGCTCAATACAGGCTAGACAGGTCTAGACAAGAGGAGCCGCCTCATCGGCGACTTCCACCATGAGAGGAATACAACCTAGCCACAAACAGCACGTAGGGATATTACCGGATGATGTTTCCCGGGTCCCGAAGCTGTATAAAATCCTTTCTCCTGTGTCGTTCGTCTACTAACCCACATCGACGATGCCCGCGCGTACATAGTCCCTTATCTTCACCGTCGGTTCATACCACGACAGAACATAACAAGGCTTCAGGCCCAGATGGATTCCCAGCTGAGTTTTCTCAAAACTTCTGGGATATTATCAAACCTGAACTGCTTGCTATGTTTAATGCTTTGCATGACGGACAGCTTGAGCTTTTTCGCCTAAACTTTGGTGAAATAATTTTATTGCCAAAAATTAAGGATGCGGAAAGGATCCAACAGTATAAACCTATCTGTCTTCTTAATGTCAGCTTCAAAATTTTCACTAAAGTGGCAACCATTCGATTGAACACGGTCGCGGATCATGTCGTGAGACCTACACAAACTGCGTTTATGCAAGGGAGGAATATCCTCGACAGTGTAGTCATACTACATGTGAAGGTACATGAGATGCATCGAAAGAAATTGAATGGGGTGATATTTAAAATTGACTTCGAAAAGGCCTACGACAAGGTCAATTGGGAGTTTCTCCAACAGACTTTGCGCATGAAAGGTTTTTCGGAGGAATGGCGTACATGGGTCCGCAACTTTGTTACTGGAGGTAGTGTGGCCATTCGAGTGAATGACGATACTGGTCATTACTTCCAAACAAAGAAGGGTCTAAGACAAGGTGACCCGCTTTCGCCGATACTATTTAACATAGTGGCGGATATGCTAGCGGTCGTGATTGAACGGGCAAAATTGGATGGACGGATTGAAGGAGTCATACCGCACTTGGTTGATGGTGGATTATCTATTCTCCAATATGCGGACGACACAATTCTTTTTATGGAACATGACCTGAATAAAGCTTTGAACATGAAGTTGATACTATCAGTGTTCGAGCAATTATCAGGTTTAAAAAATAATTTCCATAAGAGTGAGTTGTTTTGTTTTGGCGAAGCCCAGGATTTTGTGACTCAATATGCTGAATTGTTTGGCTGTGAACAAGGTCAGTTTCCGATTAGGTATCTTGGTATACCTATTCACTATAGGAGATTGACTAATGCTGAATGGAAGCATGTTAAGGAGCGCTTTGAAGCAAGATTGGCCAGTTGGAGAGGCAAATTGCTATCCTTAGGAGGGAGATTGTTACTCATAAATTCAGTACTTAGTAATATGGTGCTGTATATGATATCATTTTTCCAGTTGCCTAAAGGAGTATTGAAGAAAATAGATTATTTTCGTTCAAGATTCTTTTGGCAAGGGGATAGTGAGAAAAAGAAATATAGATTGGCACGGTGGGATGTGGTTTGCCGACCTAAAGATCAAGGTGGTCTTGGCATCCATGATCTACAGGTTAAGAATTCAGCCCTTCTGGGGAAATGGCTTTATAAGCTTCTCTCGGAAGAAGGGACTTGGCAAACACTTATGCGACGCAAATACGTCGGTTCAAAAGCATTGTCACAAGTGGTATGGAAACCAGGTGATTCGCACTTTTGGGCCGGCCTCATGGCAACGAAGAAATTTTTCTTCCGCTTTGGAAAATTCGCTATCCGTGATGGGTCGGAGATTAGATTCTGGGAGGATCAATGGCTTGGTAATGCCCCTCTGAAGGATCAATATCCAGCTCTATATAATATTGTTCGTCATAAGAGTGAGACGCTAGCTGAGACTATGCGGACTTCTCCTCCAAATGTGACATTCAGGCGAGATTTAACCGGACCCAGATTTGCAGCATGGGAAGCTCTTTTAGAGCGATTAACCATGATTCAGCTCTCAACGGGGTCGGATGTTTTTAGATGGAATCTGAATGAGAACGGTCGTTTCTCAGTGGAGTCCATGTACAGAGCACTAATCCAAAGCGACGTGCCGATGGTTAAGTGTGAGAAACTCTGGAAGATGAAAATACCATTAAAGATAAAAAAATTCTCATGGTATGCTCGTCGAGGTGTTATTCTCACAAAGGATAACCTTGTTAAGCGTAACTGGAAAGGAAGTACGAAGTGTGCCTTTTGTCTTCATGATGAGACGATAAAGCACCTCTTCTTCGAATGTAAGATTGCGCGTTCTATATGGTCAACTATCCAAATGGCTTCTAATTTGTATCCTCCTAAATCAGTTGCGAATATTTTCGAAAACTGGTTGCATGGAATTGATCATAAGTTTAGAACCATAATAAGGGTGGGAGCGATAGCCGTTGTCTGGTCGCTTTGGCTTTGTAGAAATGACAAGGTTTTTAATGATAAAAATGTTTCTCTCTTGCAGGTAATATAGCGGTGCACAAGTTTGCTCCGTTCGTGGTCCATGTTACAACGCGTGGAGTTTCGAGACCTCTTTATGGAGGTTTCTGCGCGACTGGAGATTTCGGCGAGGGACATTTTTACTCAACATGGGTGGCGTAATGATCTTCGCATCGGACCACCACCATAGGCGTAGTGCATAATCTCATGTTTTGTAACGAGGCCTATGTTTTTAGCTCTTTATTTGTGACTGTCGGCTGTGTGCATCTTTGTTATGCAGAGACCGGGTGTAATGCGTAAACCTTTTAAGTAATAAAGCCCTTTATAAAAAAAAAGTCCAACTCACATGGATGTGGTTCATTATACGCCCTGCTTGTTTAATTCTACTACATTTGATCGTCTATTATTTGGAGCTTACGTATTTTAATGTACTGGAAGAACGCGTAAGTACATGTATATGTACATCACCCTTGCCACACATGCATATTGCTAGAAATATTGCAAGATGTGGCAGTAGATATTACGGTTTTATAGGGTGGAATTTGTATATGATCGAACATGAGGCTTAGGTTCTCATATCAAGTTTGGCTTAGTCAAGAGATCACAAATGACTTAATTCGGTAGAAACCTCAGACCACCAAATGTAAATACTTCTTGGATGGCTAAGTGAAGTGGGTGATGTTCCATATTACGATTTCAGAACTTATTTTCTATATCCAAAATTATTTTAGAGTGAAATCACAACAACAAAAAACTTGCATCGATACGCAAATATGCATGCCCTTTACATTTTCATCCAGCAACTGTTCGATCAAACGCGAGAACGGGGAGATTTTGCCCATATGGACAATAAGAGTTCAACTGTAAGTTGCGAACTTGCCACAATTCACTGGAACTTCGAAGAAGATGATGTTTCGGCTCAATTTTGCGATTGCTATTAGTACTAGTGTTATCTGGCGTCACCTTATCCCTACCATAAAATTGTGACTTTAGTACTAGTCTTATTTAAAGTTGATGAGTGATTAATGTCTGAAATATTCCCAACCGAATTGCCTTAATTCATACTTTGGGTTTCTTTGGATTTTCACTCACAACTCGGTCATTGGTTATATTTGTGTATTTTCATTAGTATCTTTATTTGGGGAGATGCTAACTAAGGTCATAGTATTCCCAACTAGATTGCCTAATTATATATTGCATTTCCTCTAATTTTACTCCAAAATTTGTCCTGGATTCAGTGATATATATATCTTGATAGTGGAGCGAAACGTTGGGCTGACCTGTTGCAAAAATGGGCTTTGAGGCGGTAAATCCAGAGTTTAGAAGTCCAAGCTTTACCAAGCATGAACCAGCGACACGATTCGTAATCTTGCCCCCCTCCCCGCGCGCTTTAAATCTGCATATGCATCCGTTTTTTAGGGTATGATATGTATATTAAGAATTAACCGGATATGGATGCGGATGTCGATATTGGACAAACCGATATCCGGCGCAAATGGAATTTCAACTAACCGCCTTTGCTTCAATTTGTGATGAAAGGTCGACTAGTTTTCCATATGGTAACGGGTATGGAACTGATAATATCTACCGGATATGGATTATCAGACATCTTTTGCGGATTATCCAACGTCGCCAAATAGGATTATTATCGATCTGTTAAAATTTGACCAACCCCAATCAATCCATTATGTCATGTTATTATCGGCATTGCCCATTTACACTATTATATTAATTTATTATTGCTTATTGTTAGCGTATTTGGGTTGCCGGAGAGGTGCATTTGAGTTCCATCACCGAGTAGTCCGGGACATCCGTTCCACAGGCAGGTGGACCCCGGAGCCAAGCGCGCGCCACGGCGACGACGGGCACAAACCCGGCCGTACGGCCCTAGTACTCCACGGCATGTGCTTCCCGGCGAAATCTTCATGGCCCAGGACGCATAAGCTCGACAGAGATGCATTGACTCGCGTCAATGGCGCGGCATTGATAGCGTGAGATCCGAGCAAATCCGGCCGGCCTCGAGATCGATCGGCGCCGCGTACTCACGTCTCGCCCCTGGCACTGTGGTTCTTGGCAGGCATGGTAATGTGCTCCTTTCGCGGGTGGCCATTCATGGCGCCCCGTCAAGGGCTGGCGGAGCTCTGAGCCGGCGCACTCGCGTCACGTGCTGGAGCTAGCCTAGATGGCTTGCACGGCACCTCATAGACATGGCGCACGCAGCAATACTGGACCTCCTTCATACCTACTTTACTTACTGTCTATTCATATCCAAAAATACCAAAACAGTTTTACATTGTTAAATACATACAGTGCTTTATAATATAAGTGACATATATAGCTTGAAAGAATAAAGGTTCTAGCTTCTTGCTCCTTCGGTTTGATACTCTTTACTGACACATTGAATTTTGCTACCTACAACTATCTATTACACTTGGTTATCACACGCATGTGTGCCATGTCCTAGCATTGCAGTTATATCACTAGTAGAGAAAGGGGCAACAGCACCGGTTGTATTGGACCTTTAATACCGGTTGTGCAACCGGTACTAAAAGATCGGTACTAAAGGGTCATCCCTTTAGTACCGGTTTTATATACAACCGGTACTAAAGGCCCTCCACGTGGGCACAGCAGCGCACGCACAGGCGGAGGACCTTTAGTACCGGTTGGTAACGGTAATACCAACCGGTATTAAAGGTTCCTGCATTTTTTGCCCCCTTATTTTTTCAGGGAGGTTTAGGTTTTCGGTTTTATTTATTTTTGCTTATTTTTCGGGGTTTAGGGTTTCTGCTTTTTTCCTTTTCGCTCATTTTTCAGGGTTTCGGAGGAGAGCACGTATAAAATACACACTACACATATAAAGTACTCACTACACATATAAAGTACTCTCGTTAATTACATATAAAGTCATAATTACAATGGAGATCAACGCTAGCTAGTACATGCACGGAGTGAGTCTATTTTTCGACATAGTAAAATTCACCGAATTCATCTATGACATGCGTCAGCATGAATCCCGCCAATTCCTCCGCAATAGCTTTTACGCGGTTTTGTGGTAGGAGCTGGTTCCGCTTCCTTGATATCTTTAAAAGAAGGAGATCCGGTCAGTTATGATCGAAACTAAACACAATTGATGGTTGCAAAATAAAAGTTGTATATGATATTTACATACCTCTCGATTTCTTACACTATTGACTCTTTCATTGACCCTCATGTGAATATACTCGCAAACGTAGTATCCACAGAGTTGAGTCCCCTGTGGTTGTCGCAGACACCACTATACAAGAATATAATTTAATCAAATAATAATCAAGAGAACGATAATGATATTAGAAAGATACACAGACCTATATACGTAGTAGTACTTACATTGTTAGCCTTGACCTCCAGCTTATCTTTCCATTCACCGCGTTCTTCCGCGATAAACTTTCTCCAAACCCTGCCCAGAAAAGAAAATGAATTGAGAAGTTATTTTATATACTTTTGATATCCGGAAATGAACGAAAGTGGACGATATAGTGCGATTGAAATTAGCTCTTGAGCATTAGACGCACGCTTTTGTAATCATCTTGATCTTTCCTTAATGAGTCCCAGACTTCAACTTCTCCTTCGTCGAGTCTAATGATAAACAGAATGTAGTGGAACCTGCGCACATTTATATACGCAGGTATTCAGAACTCATCAATTACACTTATTATCGAGAAAGCAAAATAGAATGTGTACAAGACAGTAACACTAACCCGAAGTTGTAAGGAAAAAGTATTTTCTTTTTGGTACTTTGTCGCTTAAAAACGTTAGCAAACGGTCCTCTGTGTCCTGGACATACAGAGGACTTTCTACGGTGACTTCATTAACTTTATCCGGGTCAATGAACCCAATGTCCCAGATTCCATCCATTCGGCATTCACGAATCTTCATTCTGCATATATAATAGCATACAAAATAATGTTGTGAGGATAATTACAAGTAATGAAACGAGCTTAACTATAAATAATTAAATTACACGAATAAATTACTTACAGACAATAGCAGCTGATGATAGATTTGTCGAGAGCAAGTTGATTGTACATCTGAAAAAGTTCGAAGAACTCAACCTGCACACCATATTCTCGGAAGTAGTGTTGGTCCTTAACTCCCGCCATGAGATATTCTCTCCCTTGTTTTGCGGCGGCCATGTACCAGTTATTCAATTTATATAACTGTGTTGTTAGAGCACTCGGATTTTCGACCAGAGGCAGCCCGAGTTCAAATTTAGGTTGAATTGTTATCTGCGCTATTTGGTAACCTGTGTCGCCAATGACAACTTCTACATGCTCGATTTCCCGAGGTTCAGAAGGCACAATGAGCGGGGCGATCGATTGTGCTTCTTGTTCTCCGAGCTGGGCAACTCTTTTTCCGCACGCTTTTTCTTTCTCCGTCTGTGAGGAAAGTACCTTGTCAATACCTCGCTCATAGTCTGAAAGGGGCGGCTGTGAAAACCTATATAGGTTGTCAACGGTGCGATCTTTTACCTCGGTTGGTATAGTCTTCAGAAGTTCCTTTATGGGGTCAAGTCTTACCTCCAGTCTTTCCTTTTTTTCTGTTAAAAAAAAAAGGTTTTAGCCTTGCCTTGTGTGCTCAGTTTTAATTCCTCCATAGTCATCTCGCCAGCTAACTTCTCAGGAGCCTTGACTTCCTTGGGTTTTCTTGCACGTTTCTTGACAGGGGACGACGTGAACAGCTTCCGCTTTGTCAAATTACTGCTAGTGGGCGCAGCAGTCGGCTGACGGGACGGCGCGGGCGATGGACTCGCGGTGGGCTCCCAATCGTCGGGGGAGGAGGGTGGACTTTGCTGTGGTGAATTTCTAACCGGAGGGGTCGGTGGCCTTGGCGCCGAGTCTGGAAACTTGATGTATTTCTTCTTCCATAGAACGATACCAAGCTCGACTTCTCCCAATGTCTTCTCGCCTTCAGCTCCAGGAATGTCAAGATGCATTGAGTTGAATCCCGACAAAACTTTCGTGACCCCGACACGAGCAAATCCAGCTGGAATCTCACCAAAATGGAAGGTAGCTCCAAGTTGATGTGGTAAAGCATAGCCATTCGCCACCGGAAAACTAAGGTTATTCATTGGCGCATGTAACTCACAATTTGTCTTCTCCGTGATATCATTCACGGGATAGCGCGCCGCCGACGGTTCATCAACTGCAGGATCTTGTAGCTACGTGGAACCCACGGTGCTTTTCCGCTGAGATGGGCAGACTTCGACTGCATGATCTTTACTCGCGGCTGAGATTCCCTTTGCTGGGTAATTAAAGCCAGTTGCTCCTTCACATCATGCATCTGGCGTTCTAATACAGTAAACCTCTCTTCCTCCCTTTTCTTACTTCTGCAATGTTTTCTATAAGTTGCAGCGTCCTCCGGAAACCCTTCAAAAAAACCAACCACGCCTCCTCTGCCTCAACATCGTCCCCAGTGTTCTTTATTCCCGAGGGCGAGTGAAAGCTCGTTGTCCTCTCTATCGGGAACATATTTTCCCTGTCGGACTAGTTCTATTGCGTCAACTAGTTTTTTGGCGACTCTTGTAATTCTTTTCTTCCATTTTCCCTGTGCAACAATCAGCCCTGTGTCTGGGTCCAAGACTGCCCCATGCGCGAACAACCAGAACTTGGACCTGTCGGGCCAGCCATCTGTCTGTGGAGTGATCCCTTTTTTACGCAGCTCGTTTTCATAGGCTTCCCACTTAGGCAAGGCAGTCTGGTAGCCACCTGAGCCCAAACGATGGTGATATTTCTTCTTCTGAGCATTCAACTTATTTTGGGTCGATCGGGGCACAGCGACGGCCGATTTCCTATACGCCGCAAATTCAGGCCAGTCATCTTTTAGCTTCTCTAGAGGTCCGGTGAAATTTGGAGGTTCTTTCGCATATTTTCTCCACAATCCATTCTTCCAGTTCTTGAATTGCTGGGCCATCTTGCTAAGAGTCCATTCCTTGACTTTATCCTGCCTCTTCTGTGGGAGATCTGCCGGTAGGGTGAAAGAATCCAATATCGAGGTCCAAAGGGTATCTTTAATTCTTTCCTCAAGATATTTCGCGCCAATGTTGGCTTTCTTTGGCTTATTCCATTTTGCAACGGTGATCGGGACGGTGTCCCTAACAAGAACGCCGCATTGAGCTACATATTTAGTGTAGATTCCTTCGGGTTTCTCCGGTTTGCCTTTTACACTAACTTCGTCGATCGACAACTTTGCACCATCCGGCGGCTTTACCCCTTGGTTCGGGCCTCGTTTAGGGATTGACGATCCAGAGGGCTAAAAGAAAAATGTTTCGTTAATAAGTGCAATATAAATCAATTAATGCATCTAGCTAGTAATCAACAAGACTAATATATACCTCGCCGGAGTTTTCTAACGGCACTTCTTCGTCGTCGTTGTCGTCTCTGAAATTTTCTAACTCAACTCCCTCACCGGAGTCATTCAAACTTTCGCGCTGAAATCTTCGTCGTCTTCTTCGCCGGAATCTTCTCCATCAGAATTGGGTCCTGCAGCCCTATCATATATAATTGCTTGCATCCGGTCTTCATTCTCCTCGTCTCGGATGAAGGGGCGTCGTCTCGGGTGATGGGGCGTCGTCCTCCATAGCTCAATGTCACTGCAAATTTCAAACTTTGCTAATTTACTTATACACTAATGAAATAATTTTCAAACTTTGCTACTAAAATTTTCTAACTTAGCAATATTTCAAACTTTACTATGTTATCCAAATGACTTAGCAATATTTCTAACAAAATTGCTACACTAATAATAACCTAAAATAATTTTCAAACTTTGTTACTAAAATTTTATGGCACTAACAATACACTAACAATTTTTCTACTAACAATTTTTCTACTAACTATTTTCTACTAACAAGTTTCTACGAACTATTTTCTACTAACAATTTTTCTACTAACTATTTTCTACTAACAATTTTTTACTAACTATTTTCTACTAACAAGTTTTTCTACTAACTATTTCACTAACAATTTTTTCTACTAACTATTTTCTACTAACAATTTTTTCTACTAACAATTTTTTCTACTAACTATTTGTACTAACAATTTTTCTACTAACTATTTTCTACTAACAATTTTTCTACTAACTATTTTCTACTAACAATTTTTCTACTAACTATTTTTACTAACAATTTTTTCTACTAACTATTTTCTACTAACAATTATTTTCTACTAACTATTTCTACTAACAATTTTTTCTACTAACAATTTTTTCTACTACTATTTTCTACTAACAATTTTTTCTACTAACTATTTTTCTACTAACAATTTTTCTACTAACTATTTTCTACAAACTATTTTTTCTACTAACTATTTTCTACTAACAATTTTTTCTACTAACTATTTTCTACTACCAATTTTTTCTACTAACTATAAAATAATAATCTAAACAATAATAATCTAAAACAGTACTGAAACAAAAAACTAACAGTACTGAAAAAAAACTAACCTGCGGCGGCCGGAGCAGGGCTGGAGCGTGGAGCAGGGCGTCGCGGCGGCCGGAGCAGGGCTGGAGCGTGGAGCAGAGGAGGGAGCAGGGCGTCGAGCAGAGGACTGCGACGAGGGCAGAGGTCGACACGGCGACTGCGGTGAGGGAGGAGGCGACGGGCCGGAGCAGAGGACTGCGGTGAGGGCGGCGTCGGGGCCGGGCGTGCGGTCCACGGCGTGAAGGGGC
This sequence comes from Puccinellia tenuiflora, assembly GCA_012064385.1. Taxonomy (NCBI): domain Eukaryota; kingdom Viridiplantae; phylum Streptophyta; class Magnoliopsida; order Poales; family Poaceae; genus Puccinellia; species Puccinellia tenuiflora. Next base: position 166,790 of record QRDG01001463.1, on the reverse strand, counting down.
GCGGCGGAGGAGACGCGCGGTCGACGGCGTGGAGGCGTGGCGGTGCGCGGTCGACGGCGTGGAGGCGTGGCGGTGTGCGGTCGACGACGTGGAGGTGCGCGGAGGAGGGCGGCGTCGGGGAGAAATGAATCGGTGCGCGGTGGAGAAGACATAAAACTGGCCAAAACATGCCTTTAGCACCGGTTGTTCTAAACAACCGGTACAAAAGGGTCTTTTGTACCGGTTGTTTAGAACAACCGGTGCTAAAAGGTTGGTTTTGGGCCGCGGCAAAAATTGGCGCGCGAAAACCCCTTTAGTACCGGTTGTTATACAACCGGTATTAATGGGCTTTTGTTTTTTCTCTCCTATTTTTTCTTTCTTATGTTTTCTGTTTATTTTTTCTTTATTATGTTTTCTGTTTAACAGAAAAATGCAATTAAAATATCAAATTATTGATAAAAATATAATCTATCTATTTATATAATTTATATATATTCATTGAAGTCCGAAGGAGGTGGGCCGTCCCCCTCGTACCTAGCGAGACCCAATATTTTGCATACATATGCATGAATATCACACACATCTCCGGAAGTTGATAGTTTAGGTCGCAAGTTTTCAAAAGCAAGTAGTAACCTAAACTACGATCATAGACAAGAGAACTGCAATGGCGATCACAGACTCTGAAACTAACTTCGACCAGTTCCTGAGCCGCGGGGTGCTGAGCCGTCGGCGCTGCGCATCCAAAGAGAAGGAACCCTCACAGGGTCATAGCTCACGTGAGAAGGAACCCTCTGAATAAACGACCACCTGCTGTCATACTGCCTATCCAATAGATACATGTAGCGATGGACGTGCTCATCCTCCTCCCTGATATGGCGACGTACCTCCTCCTCGGGGGCCGGCTCCCTCTGCACCGAGCGTGGCCCACGCGACTGCCACCACAGAAGATCCGGGTCGACGACGTCACTCGGATTCCTCACCAAGCTGCGCGTCCCGGAAGGTAGCACCTCCCAGTGCCAGCCCGGTGGAGCCCAGTCCCGCACATCGCCCCTCTGGTCCAACATGGACATCGTCGCCGAGAACACCTAAGTCAAAATTTGGTTACAATGGAAGAGTGATGAGGTTGCATATATGAGTTTATATGTGATATGGCAATGGCGGCCAAGCCTACATATATATAGTGAGAAATTACAGGAAGACGAAGGCGGGAAGCGGTGGAAGAAGCACATGGATCGTGTGTTTCCTTCGAGCACTTGTGGGCCATTGGATCGGAAGCACACGGATCGTGTGTTTCCTTCGAGCGCTTGTTAGCCGTTGGATCAGAAGCACACGGATCGTGTGTTTCTTTAGAGCGCTTGTGAGCCGTTGGATCAGAAGCACATGGATCGTGTGTTTCCTTTGAGCGCTTGTGGGCTGTTGGATCAGGGCCTTTAGTACCGGTTCGTGTTACCAACCGGGACTAAAGAAGCACACAGATCGTGTGTTTCTTTCAAACGCTTGTGAGCCGTTGGATCAGAAGCACACGGATCGTGTGTTTCCTTCGAGCGCTTGTGAGCTGTTGGATCAGGGCCTTTAGTACCGTTTCGTGTTACCAACCGAGACTAAAGAAGCACACGGATCGTGTGTTTCTTTCAAGCGCTTGTGAGCAGTTGGATCAGGGGTGTGTTCCTATAAATAGCGACGTCCCTTCAGCAAAATGGCACACAACGAGCGTCTACCTTTGCCACCGAACCCAATGGTTGGATTTAGCCTACCCGCTGGCATGTTCCCTAACACAAGCCCTCGGGTAGGTTGAATCCAACCACTGGATTAGGGTGACACAATGATTAATTGCCGAGGAGGTGGGAGTGGTGGTGGTGGAAGTGGTAGCCATACTCCTCGGTCGGATCCAAGCAGCTGCAAGGTGCTCTGATGATCTACAACATTCCCAACACTTTTTGGGATGGTCGTTAGATCATCAGAGCAGTCTTGCGGCTGCTTGGATCGAAGGTCGATTTGCTGCTCACGACGACGTGAGACGGATGCGCAAGCTTCCGGATGGGCAAAACCAGTGTTGGATCAGCCACATGAGCATATATGCAAATCATTCGGATTCCCGTCATACAGCCCAACAGTGCATTTGATATGCAGGCACTCACGAGCCACCGTTGGTCTGTATGACGGGGAAACCGTGTGCATTTGATAAAAGATTTAATACATTAATTATTACACATCACCAACAACATCCCTATCTAGTGTTCACTTGTTTCTTCGTGTGTGTCCCTTTCTTCTGATTGCACCGTAGCCATGGACAATCTTCATCATTTAACACGATGCTTGGGTCAGTTTTCACTTTGAAGGGCGGAATTTCATTAAACTTATTGTAATCTTCTGACATGTCTGTCTTGTCCTCCACTCCCACGATGTTTCTTTTCCCTGAAAGAACTATGTGGCGCTTTGGCTGATCGCATGATGTATCGGCTCGCTTATCTTTTCTTTTTTTCGGTCTGGAAGACATGTCCTTCACATAGAAAACCTGAGCCACATCATTGGCTAGGACGAATGGCTCGGTGTGGTACCCAAGATTGCTGAGATCCACTGTAGTCATTCCGTACCGCCGGTCCATCTCTACCCCGCCTGCCAGGTTGACCCATTTGCACTGAAACAAAGGGATCTTAAAAGAAGATCCATAGTCAAGTTCCCATATCTGCTGTATGCAACCATAATATGTGTCCTTTGTCCCATCGTCGTTTGTTGCATCAAAGCGGACACCACTGTTTTGGTTAGTGCTCTTTTTGTCTTGTGTTTCCGTGTAAAATGTATTCCCATTTATCCCGTACCCTTGGAAAGTCAATATAGTTGAAGATGGTGACTTGGCCAACAAGTATAGCTCATCTCCAACAGTGGTGTTATTAATGAGATGTGTACGCAACCAACTGCCGAAAGTTTTCACGTGCTTTCCTTTAATCCAGAAGTTAGTCTGCTCCGGGTATTCGGAGCGTAAAATATCCATGTGTTTCACGATATACGGAGCCACCAAACTGGAATTTTGTAGAACTGTCTAGTGTGCTTGAGTGAAAGAATGCCCGTCCATACTTCTTGTTGCTTTCTTTCCTAGCGTGCCTTTTCCACGCAGTCTCCCCTCATGGCGCGATTGAGGAACACCGATAGGTTTAACATCAGGAATAAAGTCAACACAAAACTCAATGACCTCCTCTGTTCCATAGCCCTTGGACATGCTTCCTTCTGGCCTAGCACGGTTATGAACGTATTTTTTTAACACTCCCATGAACCTCTCAAAGGGGAACATGTTGTGTAGAAATACAGGACCGAGAATGAAAATCTCTTCGACTAGGTGAACTATGAGGTGCGTCATAATATTGAAGAAGGACGGTGGAAACACCAACTCGAAGCTGACAAGACATTGGACCACATCCTTCTGTAAACTTGGTAGAGTTGCTGGATCGATTACCTTCTGAGAAATTGCATTGAGGAATGCACATAGCTTCACAATGGGTACTCGAACGTTTTCCGGTAGAAGCCCCCTCAATGCAACCGGAAGTAATTGTGTCATAATCATGTGGCAGTCATGAGACTTCAGGTTTTGGAACTTTTTCTCTGCCATGTTTATTATTCCCTTTATATTCGACGAGTAGCCAGAAGTGATCTTGATACTGCTCAGGACTTGAAAAAAGATCTCCTTCTCTTCTTTGGTAAGAGCGTAGCTGGCAGTACCTTGATACTTCTATGGATTCTGGTTGTCTCTTTCGTGCGTACGTTGTTGGTCCTGCTGTGCATCCGTTGTATCTTTCGTCTTCTCATACACGCCTAAGAAGTTTAGCAGGTTCACGCAAAGATTTTTTGTCACGTGCATCACGTCGATTGCAGAGCGAACCTCTAGGATTTTCCAATAAGGTAAATCTCAAAATATAGATTTCTTTTTCCACAAGGGTACGTGCTTGTTTGCGTCTTTCGGAACAGATAGACTGCCAGTACCCTTTTCAAAGATTAATTCTAAATCCTTGACCATGCCATATATAACATTACCATCAAGGCGTGTAGGCATTGTCCGGTTATCTGCCTTATCTTTGAAATGCTTGCTTTGTTTCTTACGTGATGTCTGTTTGGAAGAAATCGACGATGCCCTAGATACACAATCTTGTTACCTAAATATATACTGTCAGTCTTATCTAAACAGTGTGTGCATGCATTGTATCCCTTGTTCGACTGTCCTGAAATGTTACTAAGAGCAGGCCAATCATTGATGGTTACAAACAGCAACGCTCGTAGGCCAAATTCCTCCTGTTTGTACTCATCCCACACACGTACGCCTTCGTCAGATCACAACTGTAAAAGTTCATCAACTAATGGCCTTAGATACACGTCAATGTCGTTGCCGGGTTGCTTCGGGCCTTGGATAAGCACTGGCATCATAATATACTTTTGTTTCATGCACAACCAAGGAGGAAGGTTATAGATACATAGAGTCACGGGCCAGGTGCTATGACTGCTGCTCTGCTCCCCAAATGGATTCAAGCCATCTGTACTTAGACCAAATCTTAAGTTCCTTGCGTCAGCTGCAAAATGCCCAAACGCACTGTCGATGTTTCTCCACTGAGACCCATCAGCGGGGTGTCTCAGCATCTCGTCTTCCTTACGGTCTTCTTTGTGTCATCGCAACAACTTGGCATGCTCTTTATTTCGGAACAAACGTTTCAACCGTGGTATTATAGGAGCATACCACATCACCTTCGCGGGAACCCTCTTCCTGGGGCTATGCTCGCCCTCAACATCACCTGGGTCATCTCGCCCGATCTTATACCGCAATGCACCGCATATCGGGCATGCATTCAAGTTCTCATACTTCTCACCGCGGTAGAGGATGCAGTCATTGATGCATGCATGTATCTTCTCCACCTCTAATCCAAGAGGGCAGACTATCTTCTTTGCTTCGTATGTATTGTGGGGCAATTCATTATTCCTTGGAAGACTCTTCTTAAATATTTGTAGCAACTCTTCAAATGCCTTGTCAGATATTCCATTCTTTGCCTTCCAATACAGCAATTCCAGGGTGGTACCCAGCTTTTTCTGGCCATCTTCACAATTTGGGTACAACAATTTTTTGTGATCCTCTAACATGCGCTCCAACTTCGACCACTCGTTTTCACTTCCGCACTTCATCTGTTCATCAAGAATGACCCGACGAAGATCATCATCATCGGACTGATCAACAATGACCTCATGCTCAACTTCGTCTTCCCCCATTGTAGTATCACCGTGTTTAGAGAACACAGGATAGTTGTCATCATCCTTTTCTTCAGGGTCTTCCATTATAACCCCTCTTTCTCCATGCTTGGTCCAACAAAAATAATTGGGCATGAAGCCTTGTCGCAACAGGTGGGAGTGTATGGTTCTTACGCTCGGGTAATTCCTCGTATTCCGACATTCATCACATGGACAAATCATAAAACCATTCTTTAGCTTGTTTAACTTAACCACATCGAGAAAACGATGCATGCCATCAATGAACTCGGGACGGCGTCGATCACCGTACATACATTCTCGGCTCATCTGCATTACATAAATACATCAAAAACCATTACACCAGCTAAATAATGAATAGAGATACGTGACCAAATTAATTAATACAAGTTCATCACATTAAAACCAAAGTAGAGTAGTGCCCAAATGTAATACATAGTTCTCACGAAACATACATCAATCGAAACTAATATACAACTATCTAAAGAATTTATATCCAACAACAAATGCGATCAGAATCGCAACCAAGGTAACTATTTAACCAACAGCATAATGATACCAAGCCTCTTGACTAATGACATATTTTCTAATCTTTTTAAGCTTGACGCGCATTGCATCCATCTTCATCTCGTGAGCAGCGACGACGTCGGCAAGCTCGACCCCGTGAGCATCAACAATGTCGGCAATCTTCAAGTCCAATGCCATCTTCTCTTCCAGGCATTGAAGACGAAGATCTTCACTTATCTTCAATTTTGCTTTCAAATCGTTGTTTTCTTTTTCTAAAAACTCCGACAATAGGGTCGGCTGGAATTTTCGGTTCAACTAGCTCCTAAATAAAAATATATCTATGACAAGTTGGTCGGCATGATTGTTATAACCACGAAAAAAATAGTTATAAAAATATACCACATCCGAATCATAGACCGGACGAGGGCCGACGGGGACGGATATCAAAACCATGACACTATACATATAAAAAAAAACACAAGAAAATTATACAAGAAATAATTATGCATTTAAATCATATAACTAACATTTTTTAAAATAAAAGATAAAAAAGAGTCTCACCGAGGTGGTGTCGGTTACGGAGCGGCGCGGGCGATCGACGGCGGTGAGGAGGGGACGGGACAACACTATATGAAACAACAAATTATACTTTAATTTGAGCTCAAAATGCATATAAAATAAATGAAACCCCTAACTTAGGCATTTCATCAAACACCTTGCAAGCACTACAAAAATCAAACTAGCTAAACTTGCAACAAAATGAGCTAAACTTGAAATGCCGGAAGAGAAGATGAAGAAGTTGCTAACCCTTGTATACGGTGCCACAAATCTTCACAAATGTTGAAGGAAAATGGGGTGAATTAGATCTTGGGAGAGAGGAAAAATGGAGTTGGGCTCGGGTTGGTCAAAAAATGAAGCTGGCCGGCTCGGGGTGGAAGAAGATATATAGGCAGAGCCTCTTTAGTACCGGTTGTTATTGCCAACTGGTACTAAAGAGTAGCCTTTAGTACCGGTTGTTTAAAACAGCCGGTACTAAAGGGCTGGCCGTGGGCCACCAACCGTGGCAGCATGTGCACCAACCCTTTAGTACCGGTTGGTGTTAGAAACCGGTACTAAAGAGTAGCCTTTAGTACCTGTTGTTAACACCAACCGGTACAAAAGGGTTGGAGGCTTGGCGTAGCTAAACAACCGGTGCTAATGACCCCCTTTAGTACCGGTTTTTGGACAACCGGTACTAAAGGGGGCGCACCGTTGCCCCCTTTTCTACTAGTGCATGACTAGCATTCTAGTTAAAAAAAAAGGTGGTCAAGGAGTATTGCAGATGACTAAAGAAGCTATGGGTCGATAGAAAATCAGTAACAACATCACCCACATGGGTTTTTACGTCTTTTTAATCCAATCATGGTCCATTACGGTTTGGACAATGAAAAATTATCTCTTTAAAAACCAGGAATGTTCCGTTGCTCCTGTCCCAAATCTAGAAGCGGTGTCTTTGGAATCATTAGTTAGGCTGCAATAAAAGGTATGGCTAGGGCTCCCACTTTGTCGCCTTGCTTAGCTCCATTTCTCCAAACTGTAAGCCTATGTGTGGCTCATGAGCAACAATCACTACACCATCAACAACCCATGCCGCATTTGACGACTGCTCTAGCCACGGCTCCCAATCTCAGACAAATGTTGATTGTAATTCCTGTTACCTCCTAATCCCATGTGACTTGTTAATCCATTGCCATGTGAATTTGACTTTCAGGTGAACAACTAATGCTAAGAAGCCTAACATCTTGGTGGTTCATCTAATCCGGTGGCGGAGCCAGTGCCAGGTGAACCTGGGCGGTTGCCTAGGCTCGACCGCTTAGCATCCGGTGAGAAACACTACGGCCTCCTTTGATTCACATGATTTCTATAGGAAAAGTGTAGGATTCGTTTTCCTATAGGAATTTGTACTGTAGCATCATTTGATTCAAAGGAATTCAGCAAAGGAAAGTTGAAGGAATTTTTCCTCTGTAACCAGATTCCTACAGCAAACATAGGAAAGAAACAATTCAGTTGGACCTCTTTTTTCCATTCCTTTGCAAGGAACGAGTCAGCTAAAGGAAAACAATCCCGTGGTCTCAGTTTTACACTTGCTTTCCTATCTAATTCCTATCCCTATTCCTATTCCTACATTTTGGAATCCTACGAATCAAAGAAGGCCGACATATTTATACATCAAAGCTAGCTTGTCTTGGTAAAAAGTTCAGCCACATGGGAACAATTAGAACTTTTGCAGGCTCCAATGAGCTGTTGCTCCGCCACTGATCTAATTTTTTTTTTGACGAAACCACTGATCTAATTCACATGACCAGCCAATATATATCTTACCACATTTTTTTTTCTAATCTGGACATGCACATGCTTCATAATTCACCTCCTTAGCTAACTCCAAATTCATTTCGTGGATGGTTGTTGTCGTCGTCATTTATGGACATATATATTTGGTGCAAACATATGTCCAACTCTCATGGATGTGATTCAGTATACGGTATACCCCTTATTTATAATTCTACTACCTTTGATCGTTTATTACTTTGAGTCTATGTACATGTTCGGAGCATCATATTTAATATTTTTCACATTTTAATGTACTGAAAGCACACATGAGTACATATATATGCACATTACCCTTGCACCGCACACATGCATATTGCGAGAAATATTGCAAGATGTGACAACAGATATTACGGTTTCATAGGGTGGAATCACTCGTATATCATCTAACATGAGAGTTAGGTTCTCATATCAATGTTGTAGTCAAGAGATCACAAATGACTTAATGCGGTAGAAATCTTAGACCACCAAGTGTAAAGACTACTTGGATGGCTATGTGAAGTGGACGATGTTCCATATTCCCATTATAAGTCATATAGATGGGATAAGTGGGAATCTAAAGGTTATATATGAAATTGTGTTATGGTGAAATTCACAGACAAACTTGATAATCTGTGTCCTTTTAAAAGCACACAAATATGCATGCACTTTACATTTCCATCATGCAGTACGAAGAAGCGTGGCAAAGGGGAGATTTGGGGCATTAGACGGTAGGAGTGAAACTATAAGTTGCAAATTGGCCACAATTCGCTGGAGCTTCGAGGTAGATGATGTTTCAGGTCAATTTTGCAAAGGCTATTAGTTTTATGTTTTGTCAAAGGCTTCCATAGTGGTGTTATTTGGCGTCGATGGACACCTTAGCCCTACCATAAAATTTGCCTTTGGTATTAGTGTTATTTGGGGTTGATGAATGATTAAAGTGCGAAATTATTCCCAACCGGATTGCCTAATTCATACTTTGTGCTTCTTTCGATTTTCACTAAATCGGTCACTGGTTATATTTGTGTATTTTTATTAGTACTTTCATTCTGGGGTTGGTAAGATCTCAACTGAATTGCCTAATTTATATGTTGCATTTCCTCTAACTTTTACTCCGAAATCTGTCCTGTATTTAGTGTTTTTTTTTATGGGATGTCCTGGATTTAGTGATCTTGATAGTGACACGAAAAAAGGTTGGGGCGGCCTTTTGCAAAACTGGGCTTTGAGGCGCTAAGTCCAAAATTTGGAAGCGCGGGCTTTATCAAGCATGAACCAGCGACACGATTAGCTAGCAACCTTGGCCCGCCCACCGCCTCGCTCTAGCCTAGCTGCACTCACGCCTCATTTACAGCCATCCACCTGCCCCGACCTCCTTGCCGTACTCCTCCGCCGCCTATTTAAACGGCGAAGTCCACCACTCCACTCCACAAGAGCAGCAGTAGCATCGATCTCTCACACCGTCACACGCACAGCACAACACAGAGAGCGAGTAGAATCCAGCAAGCTAGATAGCTAGAGGCTAGAGTACCATGGCTAGCGGCGCACGCCGTGGCACTGCTTCCTACCTCCTCCTGCTCTCCCTCACGCTAGCGGCGCACGCCGTGGTGGTCGCCAGGACCTTGCCTGCTGGGGGTGCGACGGAGGCCTCGCTTCCGGCCGCTGCCACTGCACAGAACGGCGCCGGTGCAGGAGGCGCGGGCGCGGGGGACGCGAAGAACCTGTTCGTGGGCGTAGGAGGCATGGGGGACCTGCCGGGGCTCCCGGCCGTGGGCGGCGGCTACGGCGGGGGCTTCGGCAACAATGGCGCCGGCGTCTTCACCGGCGTGACCGGCCCGCTGGGCGGCGTCGGCGGCGGCGTGGGGAGCGTCGGACCGGTGGGCGGCGTCGGTGGCGCTGGCGGCATCCCGTTCGGAGGGTTCGCCGGCGGCGGCGCCCCGTTCGGCGGGCTCGGAGGCGGGTACGGCGGCGCCGGCGCCGGCGGCGTCACTCCTTGATCCAGACAGTTTAGTAACGGAGAGCTGGGACATGCCTGCTGCATCGCATTTGCGTACGTACGCATGCATGTGTGCCTTGGTTTGATCCTGCTCTGTAGATGTCGCTTGCCGCGTCGTGGTGCAGTAGGAGTAGTCATGTGTACTGTGTCCAGGTCACCAGGTGTGTATGTTGTTACAGTGCTCGTAGTGTGTGTGTGGATGTCGCCGAGCAGGCAGAAGTTGGAGTGTGTGAGGATTGTACGAGGTTGTGTCAGTCTAGCCTCGTGTATCAGACAAGTGTTTCTATGTCATGTGATCTTCATGTGTGCTTGCTGTTCCAAACTGAAGAAACGTATGTATGGGTGCACACCAGCTACTGACAAAACACCCAAGTGAACTGAAGTAATAGAATAAGTAAGAAAAAACTGATATATGCGAATGCTCAATATAAGCAAAAAAAAAAAAAGAAAAGTCACACCATTAAATTGGTGCGGGTGCAAGAGAAAACCAATTATTATTCTTGTTTATCAGAATAATTCGAAGCTTGAAACTGAGGTCATCGTAGAAACACTATACCGCTGTTGGTGTTGATTACGTGTGTTCTTTGATTGTGGATGCACCACATACAAAGGGTCGTGTGAATATCAAATATCTGTTGAGGTGTATCCAAGGGGGGAAACGTATATAGCACAGATTGGTACTATATATCCACCGGGCTCCCGTTTTTGAAAAATTCAAATAAACTACTTCAATGTTTCTAACCAGTGTAAATTTCAATGCGAAGACTATATTATTGTAGCCTCAGCAAAAAATGAAAAATATGCGGATCCAGGGACATGATTAGCGGTGCAAATTCCGAATCTTCTAAGAAAATTGTCCAGTTTGTCTTTGCTGAGCCCAGAATACGAAGTAAATCACATTGAAATTTTGCCTCTCATAGTTGATTACATCCTGGTATTTATTTATTTTTGGAATTTTCGAAAACGTACTTCGAAAGCAGGTTTTCAAAATTTTGATGAAAAAAAAAAGAGCGTAATGGAGCTCGGGCTCCATATATTTGTGGTTTCCGACTATCCACCACACCAGTGCTACTTGAGCAGAGGATTCAAACTGAAGTCGATCAAGTCCGATTCGATCTGCCATTCGTCTGTGTCCGCATGTAGTTATGCTATTCGCTTCGATCTGGCTCTTACTCTCGGTCGTGTTGATGAGTTGATCTACCTGCTAGGCGATACATGTCGCATTGCAACAGTATACCCGCGCGTCCTTGGTCCGGGACACACACGTTGCACTGCACGCGACGGTACGGTAACCAGAGCCACGGCGACGACGAGCACGAATCCGGCCGTACGGCCCTGGTACTCCACGGCGTGTACTTTCCGGTGAAATCTCCATGGCCCAGAACGCAGGAGCTAGACAGAGATGCATTGATTCGCATGGAAGAGGCAGAGATGCATTAACGGCTGCAGCGGCATTGATTCGTGGGGATAGGATGAGATCCGAGCGAATCCGGCCGGCCTCGAGATCGGCGCCGGTCACTGCGCTGTTGTGCTCGGCAGGACAGGCATGGAAATGTGCTCCTTTCGCGGGTGGCCATTGATGGCGCCCGGTCAAGGGCAGGCCGAGCTCTGAAGCGGCGCACTCGCGTCACGTGGCCAGCCGCGGCTAGCTAGCTCTATTGCTTGCACTCCATCGGCATCGGGTGTTCCAGGTACGGCACCTGACAGTCATGGCGCACGCAAGAGGCGCCATTTATTACGAGCTTGGGCTTGCAGGAGAGCGAGCTTGGATTTGGATAGGCTAGGATCGGAGAGGAGAAGGGCGGTGCTGCAGCGAGCTAGGAGACATCACTACGGGCTGCTGGTCTGAGACGGGGGAGCTAGTGTCTTCAATTCGCAGATGCAGCGGCAGAGGGACGAGTGGGAGGGGGTAAATGCGGCTCACCGGGCGTAGGGTGCTTCGTGATCGGCGAGCTGTTGGGACGCCCACGCGTGTACCTGTGCGATCCATCATTCCGTCTTGCTGCGAGATAAGATCGATCGTCGCTCCTAGGCTCGTACTAGCCCGTGCAGATGCCCTCTGTGCTCTGCGTGCCTGCGAGAACCGGTGCACAGTAAGTACACATCGGATCCGGCCAATGAACGCTTTGATTCGAGCCCCTGCGCTCGCTCTCATGAACATTCTCACCCACAAATCGACGATGAGCCTGATAGCTACAGCAACTAATGCTGTGAAAGCTCTGATCCAAAGCCTCTCTGGCTGTTCCGTGGTTGATAGATGCGCAGTACTGCGGTGCATACGTCCGTGTGCGTGCGTAGCAACAGCACCTCAACTCGTACACTCCTCTTGGAGGCAACTGGAATATACAGCAGGCGGTGAAACGGTACCACCGCTTCCAAGAACAGTTGTGTACATAGATCAACTGGACCAGATGTTTCTTGCCAGGGTGAACTTTGCAACCATCCAGGAAAATCCCAAATGTCACCAGCGAACAACAATTGGTCCAGGTAAGAAAGGGTTAGCTTGACTGGTAAACCCAAAGCTATCTCAAACAGCCTGCTTTTCAACAGTCGTATGAAAACTTTGACTACTATATCGTTGAAAATCATACGGCAGAAGAGAGATAACAAGTGAAAGCGAGCTTGTGGTGATAAGAGGGCATTCTGACGCCAATTAAGTAAATCTACTCATATAATAGAACAAATGTGTCAAGATCCAAGCTATACATACATAGCGTCCAAAAATACACGACCCGTTGACCCAGACCACACCATCCAGCATCAAGCAAACACCCCAACACAGACAACGTAGACACCACCCACCCCAGGCGCCATGAACCAACCGGGCCAGAGCACAAACTAGAGAAGAAAAAACAAAACACCATACGGTTTTCGCTCGAAGCAGCAGCAGAGTAATATAGTGACAGTTGAATGTTGTTCGACGGCCTCGCCGCCCTTACTTGTTGCAATTGAATCCATGGCAAACCGACAGGATTATGATCAGAATGAGCGCCACGATTATGCCGAGAACAATCAGCTTGATCTTCATGTTTTGTAGCCACATCTTTCTCCTCACCTGTGTTCCTTGCTGCCTGAAGTCTTGAGCCTGAAATTATGTACACGCCGTTAGAAATCTTAGATAACAGCTGTTGTTTCACACATATTCAATTGAATCATAACCGGTAGCATATTTGTATGTTTACAGAACTTTATAATCAAACTTCAAGTAGCAATATCATCTTGTTTTCCTTTTGAAATGACCAAACCTCAACATTAAGTTATGCTTTCTGCTCGCCAGGATCAAGCCACGCATGTGTACTAGCCACGAGGACATCAACTTCGAAATCAAAATATTCAGTTGAAACATAACTGGTAGCATATTTGTATGTATACAGAACTTTATAATCAATCTTCGAGTAGCAACAAAACTTTTTTTCCTTTTGAAATGACCAAACCTCAACATTAAGTTATGCTTTCTGCTCGCCAGGATCAAGCCACACATATGTACTAGCCACGAGGACATCAACTTCGAAATCAAAACATGGGGGTACAGGACACTGCTACCAAATTTCTGTCTCATCGCAATAAGACACCAAGATATAGCTGGTATTACCATTAGAGCAATATAGTAGGAAAAGATAACTCCCCTAAATGGAAATGAAAGTTAATTTATCGCAACATTAAAAATTTACTGCTCCACTGGTACAAATCCTATCAATTACAAGTAACCTGAACAAATTTGTAGATCTCACCAATGGAAGCACCATCATAACCATTACAAGAAGAAGGCATATTCAATCACCGTAAGCCCTTAACAGCTAGAGGATAACCTAGGGAGGTTTCCAGTCATCCGTAATAAGTATTAGCCACTAGGCCAACAAATTTCATCAACTACAGCCATCACTAATATCATAGTTGAAGCCTGAGTAGTTTGTATATCAAGAGCACCTACGAATAGTTGACTTTACCACTTGGCCTACCTACATTTCATTTTAGTATAAAAGCTGGATACCAGCATAACTGCTTCAATTGTGACCTTATTGTACTCTTGCTAAAATATAGTAACAGCTTGAAACTAAACCTAATTATCTTGCTAATATATAATAACAGCTTGGAACCAAGACCAATGCTCTTGCTATTATACAGTAACAGCTTGAAAAAAACCTAATTAAAGTATACTACCCAGTAGAAGGTGGGATAAAAGAATGTGTCAGCTATCAAGACCTGTGAGCGGAGATTTTCTGTCTTGTCAACAAGCAGCTCAATCTTCTCTCCACGATCAAGAACCTGTATTTCAGAAGTAGAATAAGGGTCAGAACAGCAGAAGCATTCTCGAAAATTACCTTCAATTTCAAATCATATACTTTGTAAAGTAGTCCACAAAGAACAAGATGTACCTTCTCAATATTTTCCATCATAACGTTTTTGACTTCTGAAACTTGTGCTTGCACTTTAGCAAGCTTGTTTATCTCTTCCGGGTGGTCTACACAGTACTGCATGTGTTCTTTAAGTTTTGATCTACAGACAGTAAAAATTCACACACAAAATTAGCAACAATAAAAAGGCTATATATTTGATCAAGCCCCACACTAGCAACAAGACATACCCAAACTCTCTGTTGAGGCTGCTTGCTGCAGCAGTAGCCGCTTTCCCACCACCATATCTTTTGCTGAAATCGTCCTTTATCCGAACCAAGAAAGCAATGGGCATCTGTTGCCCTACTGATTCAACGGCGACTACACAGTATGCTGCAGAAGAAAGCATGATGTCAGCATTGTAGCTTTTTGAATAAGAAGAAACGCAACAAATGTAAAGTGCTGCAGAAGAAAGCATGTTATCAGCATTGTAGCTTTTTGAATAAGAAGAAACACCAACAAATGTGATGTAGTCCTCTGGGGTAATAATTTAGCCAATGAGAGAGACATATGCAATAAATCAGTTGCTTAAATACATCTTCAAATTAGTTCCTGATCAATTTTTAAAGCTGCAAATGGGCATATATATACAACAGAAGCAAAGACCAGTGTTTCTGCAAAGTGCCAAAGGCGACGCTTGACTCGCCAATACATCCGATCTACAGTCCAATCCAAACGGAGCACCTAATTTCAACATTGATCCGATGCTCAGGCTGTTTTTAAAGCTGCAACTGGGCATATGCAAGATAAGCAAAGACTATAGTGTTATTGCAAAGTGCCAAAGCCCAAAGGTTACACTTGACTATCCAATACATCAGATCTACAGTTCAATCAGAGAGTATCGATATGATTCGATTTTGCATAAATACTGTCCGCAGATTAATCCTCAGTTCATAGGGTCCTCGCAGATCAATGTTCGGATTCCTTTCCTCTATTAGAAATATTATTCATGAAATGCCTATACCGCCTTAGATGCACCATTGTAATGCGATCACACGTCGTAGACAGGTAAAATTTCTAACAGACACAGATCACTTGATTGATTAATATAATTTTTCACTGGTGAAACATCTTAATAAATTCCCTATCTACTTACACTTCAAATAGTTCAATGACAGTGACAACTAGAAAAAACAGTGTTGATACATCTGTTTTACTTCTAACAGATTAAGGGGGCATTACTTATTTGGAAAATCGAACTATGACATGCATACATATGTGCTGGAATTTGATACACATGTCCAGCAATAAATCATCTACCCTCCCACTATAAATAGATATAGCAGTATGGAAGTAACAAATTAACTGCCAAGCACGGGTATCATAAAGCACAAAAACGTTGATACATCTAAGTCGCTTTCTAAATAGAGTAAGGGGGTATTACCTATTCTAAAACACCAAACTATGGCATGCATAAATACGTGCTGGCATTAGATGCACATGCCTAGAAAGCCAGCAAACGATCGTCTATCCTTATACTATAAATAGCATGAACATCTAGAAGCAACACTACGTAGTGCTATGCTTTTATTGCTGCTGTCGGCTATTGCACTTTCTGCCCCGTAGGATAATACGAGCGACCATTGAGCGCATGCCACGACATTGACTACCTCCAGAAGTATTTACCGAACTAGAATTGATCAATCGCCGGCATGCGGCCAGCTACATGTCTAGAGCACAACTACGAGAGCAGTTTCTAGCACGAAGTTCGCATAGCATCCAGGCGATCGCGGGCACTAGTCAACAGCTCGAAACGACCCAACCGCACACCCGGCAAATCCGCGAGATCTACGCCCGGGCAGCACAAATCGAGCGCGCGCCGCACCAGATCCAACACGCACCAGATCGAATCGAGCGGGCGGAAGCAAAGGATCGGACGGAACGGGGGGGAGGGGGCGGAGGAGAGGAACAAGTACTCACTGAAGCCGTCCTCGACGAGGTAGTTGAAGGTGTGGCCGTCGCAGTTGTAGGTGAACTTGTTGTTGCTGGCGGGGAGCTTGACGAGGCACTGGGAGGCGATGGTGGTGAAGTTGCCCGTGAACTCGGTGTACTCGGCGAGGACGACCGTGCCGCGGGCCACGAACGCGTAGATCAGCGACTGCTGCCCCATGGCTTGATCCTTCCCTTCCTTGCTCCCTCGCTCGGTCGTCGGCCCGGCTGCCTCTCTCCCTCGCCCCCGTGGAGTCCGAGCTCGCCCGCCTGTGGCACGCCGGTGGAACCCTAGGAGGGGGTGGGTGGGTAGATCTCGGCGAGGCTGGGGGAGGTGGGAGGGAGGGAGCGCGAGGGGGGACGAGGGGAGGGGGAAAGGTCGGTTTCGCTTCGGTGGAGTGGAAGGAGGGGCAATGGTGGGGGTGGGGGTGGTAAAAGGAAAAGAAAAAATCAAATTTGGTTGGTGTGGTTTTGCGAAACGGTCCTCGGAATTATATCTTGTAGCGCGTCGAGACCCCTCGTGGTGTGGTGGCCCGTTCTGTTCAACTTTATTATCGGGGGTTTTCTTCAGGGTTAAGCGAGGGAGGAAGCGTGTGCCTGCCTCGTTGGACTGGACCCAGTCTCGAGTCTTCGTCTTTCTACGGGATGTATCTGTCTATCTCCCTTCCCTTTGCATTTTCCGTTAAGCTCGGGTCGCCCACCGATATAAGCTTGTGCAATTGGCTGCATCAACGTCTAGAATGGACGGCACACATGTCACGTGTGACGACTTTTTCTTTTTATTTTTGCCATGTCACGTGTGACGAGCTTAATTAAAAAAAGAATGAGGACAACCGGGAGACTCCCGGCTGCCTAATTCTTATAGGGGATGAGTTCTCGAACCCGCGCCCTTGGGTGCCCGTGCGACCATGCGCACGGCTGCTACCACTTGAGCTACGGGAGAGTTCTCGACGAGCTTAATTACAGAATAAGGCATGTCAGGCTTTGACCTCGTGTGAACAATGTGATGTTTTCTGATGGCACCATGGCTTCTATTTTCATCCATTCCTTGTCCTCTCCGTGTTTATGAGAAACAACGCGTTTGTGAATTTTAGGGATGTATAGTCACCATCTACGGTTGAATTTCACAAAGACGAACGACATCTTTCTCAATGACTAACCGCCATGGAACCTCCGTTAGCCCTCATCGACGAGATTACTCGGTGCCATGCATCGGTATCGCATATTTATTGTGTGACCCTTGAAGTTGGACGATCTTGTAACCATCTCGTTACCCACTTGCTTTTTTTCAACTCCTTGGGGGTGTGTCCACTACAACAGATATAGGCTTTCATAGTAGATGGTTACCTTAAATGGTTTGCTTAAAGGTTAATAGCTGCATTTTGAATCCGATTTCTAGGTTGGCCGATTTTAAACTCGTATGTGGTTGCCAAAAGCCTTTTCTCTTAAAAAAAACTCGTATGTGGTTTTTGTTTTACACCAACTGCTTATAAGGGTTAATAGCATGTGTTTTGATTCCGATTCATATGATTCATAGATTGGCTCGGACCAAGAGCTGACATACGTGGGTAGGTAGGTACAATTATTGACAGTGAAAACCAAAATTAGACTAATTTTTTAAGTTAAGTCATGTCAGACTTTAAACTCTGGTGAACTATTTGTTGTTAATATGATTGCATGGTGTTTTTCCTGACGCGCATTGTGCTTTCTATTTTAGTGAAAGAACAAGGTGTTGCAAATTTCAGGCAAGTAGTCGCAATCTACGGTTCCATACTACCCCTAGATGAAGACATCTTTCTCAATGACTAAGGGTGTGTTTGGTAGGGTGTATGAAGTTAGCAGGGTTATCTCAGCTCATACAAGCTGACTTGGGCCGGGTTGGGCTGAGAAATTTTCCAGTGTTTGGTAGCCTGTATAATCTGGGTCGGGTTGGGATGAGAGGTTGTTTGGTAGCATGTATCTACTGGGACGCTGGGGGTAGCTTCTAGAAATTGAAATTACAAATAGATCCAAACTTTTACAGACAGGACCCTGAACAAAAATAAAAAAAGCAATCGGGTCCAAAGAAAAAGCAATCGAGTCCTCTGCTCTAGTGCTCGTTTCCGGTGCTCTTCTCCGGCGGCGGTGGTGGTCCTCCGGCGGCGCTGGTGGTCTTCCGCAGCGGCGGGACGAGGAGGCCGTGGTCCTTGTCCGCGGAGGCGCAGAATCGGCGTCGTAGAGTCTCCGATGCGGTGCTCCTCTACGGTGCGGTGCCCGTTGATGCATCTAAAATGCATACATGAACTTTGCACTATAATAGTTATATTCCATTCATATTTGCATCATATAAGGGGTATATTACTGTTATTTAATGATTTTTGGTAATTTATAATGATTTCCCCTTTGTATGGAATTAATCCTGCGCAGGCAGAAAACCCCTATTTCTTTCTTTATTTGTTTCAGGACCTGAACGACGTCATAATGAGCTATAAATTTAGGGGAGTCATTATTTTGGAAGGAGATGATTTAGGAGCGAAAGAAGTCAACGAACGGAGGCCGGAGGACCAAAAGGGGGGTCCCACACTACTACAGTACCAGGCCGCGTGGGCCCATCCAATTTGGCCCTCGTGGCCCCGTTTGCATCGATCCTTCGCCCAGAAGCATCCTCGTGGCCTAAAAACGCCTATATAAAAGGTCCCCCGACGTTTTCCAGAGGGAAGCGGCGGAGAAACGCAAAACCAGAAACAGAGAGGCAGAGGGCTGCCGCCGGAGAAGATCGGAGGGGGGAAACGCCGCCGGAATCCACCTCCGGAGGGCTCCACCCCCCTCCGGCGTGTTCATCATCAACTTCTACAGCAAGATTATCTTATCTCTACCATCTCCATGATGAGGAGGGAGTAGTCCCTCATCAGGGCTGAGGGCTCATGCCGGTAGCAATGTGGTTTATCTCTCTCTCCCATGGTGTGATCTTTATATGATCATGAGCTTTGTAATCTAGTTGAATCCATAGATGTTACTCTTCATCATCTTATGAATTATGCTACTCAAGTGGTTTTATTGATGTGATTGCCGGAGTCACCCTTGTCCCATGGTGTGAAGTTGACAGTGTGTGCACCGTGTGTGTCTCTTAGGCTAAAGATTACATGAATACTTATCATGAGTTATTATTTGTGTTGGATGTCTCTATGATATTGTGGTGTTTGTTAGTACTATCTTTGGATGCGAATAGTGACCTCATGAAGTGTCCATAGATGTGGAATACGAACTTTAAGGTGTGCTTTTTGTAGACCTACATAATGGATTGGTGTTCGTTATCCAACCAGAGGATAGTTCGGGGTAGCATAGTGAAGAGGAAATATCTATGTATTCAATTATATTATTATTGTTAAGAGTGTCCACTAGTGAAAGTATGATCCCTAGGCATTAAAGAGGATTGGGACACTTTCACACTCTTGTTCCCTTGTCTTGTCCTCTTGCATTAAAGAGGATTGGGACACTTTCACACTCTTGTTCCCTTGTCTTGTCCTCTTGCATTAAAGAGGATTGGGACACTTTCACATTCTTGTTTTGTTACATTAAACTTCCATGCATTAAATCAACCATCTTGTTCTTTAAACTTGTTTAGTGCATAATCAACTAAAACTTGTGACACTTTAGTTGTAGGGAATAGATAATTTTTCCTTCTTGCTCCTGCGGATCGATACCCTTCTTCCACATTGAGAGGTGCTACAGTGATCCCCTGCTCTTGGGGGTTATCAAGTACTTTTCTGGCGCCGTTGCCGGGGAGCATAGCGCTTAAGTTTCTATTCTTGTTTGCACTAGATATTTATTTTCAGTTTTGCATATACTCTAGTTTACTTTCAGTTTTGCATTTAGTTTAGTTTTACTTTCAGTTTTGCATTTATCAAAAACCCAAAAAATTAAAAAAATGGAAAACTATTATAAAAATGCCATGATAGCTGCTGAATTTAGAGAATCTTTTGAAGGTAAAAGATTAAAAACCATCATGAGGTATCTAAATGAAATTGCTAGTAAACTGCTTAATTGTCATAAGGAAGAAACTTGTTGCTCTGAATACTGTAGACACTTTGAATTCCAATGCCCTTCCAATAAAGTTGAACCTGTTATTGCAACTTATCATACAGGGATTTATGCTCACTTAGGGATGGCAGAAGTAGAGCAATTTGTTATTTTTGTGGTAGCCTATGAATTAAACACCTTCATTGATGAACATGAAACCTACCCTATAGCTTCTCAATCTAAAAATATGATTTCCTTTATCCTTAATATCTGCATAGATGAATTTGATGAAAATATCTATGTTGTTGACACAAGGAAGAGATTTACCAAAGGAAGATCTAATGTTTTGCAGTAAGAAGATGATGAAAACATAAGCTTGGAAGAGAAAGTATGTGAAGAAGAGGATAAAAGCCTAAGCTTGGGGATGTCCATGCAGCCCCAAGAAGAAGATAATGAAGAGCAAAAGGATGAAGAAATTGATGAACAACTAGAGAATGAAGAGAAGGAACTTCCACCTTCACCACATATGGATGAGGGTAACACTCAAGATTTTTCTAATGATAAACTTTGCTTTTATGATCCTGATGATGAGGAAGATATGAACCTATGCCTAATGAGAACATTATTGATAATGATTTTAAAAATGATGAAGAATATGATTTAGACATGCTATATGATAATGCTTTAGATGATGGTCCTATGCTTATTGATAATCCTCCATGTTTAGTTGTTACTACTTTATGTGCGGATAAAAATGATATACTTACTGCTTGTGATGATACTCTCACTCATGAGAGTCCAACTTTATTTCTGAACTCCCCTATTCACACCTTGGAGGAGAAATTTGCTTATGTTGAGAAATACTTATGTGGTTTGCAATTATCTTTAGTTCCAAATATTTGTTGCAACCATGATATTAAACCTTATATTGATCTTAATAATTATTTTGAAAGAGGGAAACATGTCTCTAAATATCTCAATAATACTATGTTTCCTCTCTTTATGTTGAAGGTTTTAATGTCGCACTTGCTTTACCTTCCTATGCTAATTACTATATGATTCATTGATTTATTTTCTTACAAGATCCCAATGCATAGGAAGTGGGTGAGACTTAAATATGTTTCATATTTTTCCTTGATGCTCACCTTTGCGTTTCAATTCGTATTCCTATGTGAGCATCATTAAAACTATCATGACTGTCCAGGAAACAGATTCCTAAGCTTCACTGCAAAAAATGATAAAAATCACAGAAAAGGAATTTCGACCTGAAATTTTACGACAGCAATTTTCAGCTATTAATACACATTTAATTAGTTTAAAGTTTTCTGATTTGAGCAACTTAATTGCCTCTGAAAATTCACTCTTTATGGGCTGTCCAGTTTTTGACAGATTCTGTCTTTATTTTGCACTACTCTCATTACTTGTGTTTTGTGTGGTTCTATTGATCGAAGAGCAATGCACAACCATAGTAATATTATCTAATGTTTAGAATCAACTCATGATATGTCTTTATTGTACCTATGGAGATTTAATTTATGCAGACACTAACCCCTCTAATCAAGTTTTATGATGAGTTATGTGTGAAGAGAACTTTCAAACGGAAGAGTTGAGGGACATAAACAAAGATCAAGAGGGACAAACACTCAAACTTGGGGATGTTACCCCTAGGCTCACCCTACATATATCAAGTAAGTACAAGAATTTAAGCTTGGGGATGCCAATCCACCTCACTCCAACCGTTTTGATACCAAGTAAGCAAGCCTAGCTATATGGCTATAAAAAAGCGCTTTATGGAAGTCAACCCGGTTGTTTTTATTTTTAATTTTCTTTGTGTCCTCTTGCTGTAACAAGAGACTTAGTTTTTAGTTTAGTTTCTGGAATAATTAATAAAGTGCTAAGTTTTACCCATTTTGGTATGAAAAAGTTGTTATTTTGCATACGGAGATTTCATTCCAGCACAAGTCTATGCATGGTTTGATTTTTAGTTCTTATTCTGTAACACCGATTGAGCTGATATTTTTACTGTAACTGCAAATTTTCATCATCTGTATTCCTGATTTTTTTTAGAATTTTTCGACAAGTTTAAGTAGGACAGAAAAATATGTTTTGCTGCTGCTGTTTCTTTGTACAGATTCTGTCCCATATTGTTTTATGCATAGTTTGAACTTTTGAGTTGAATCTTTTTGATCCAATTGAGTTTATGAGTAGGCATACAACATTATACACTATCTGAACATTCATAAGTATTTTAGTCCATGGATTATAAGCAGCAAGTAATGCATTTGTCTATCACTACTAATGTCACCCCACAGAAAAGAAATGGGAGAAACCGTGTTTTGAAGTTTTTTCACAGGGATTAGAGGAGATGCACCAAGAGCTATCCAAGGATGGTGAAATCCATAAGCTTGGGGATGTGAAGACAACCCCACTGGACCTACACACTCTCGGTTTGCACACGTCTAATTTCTGTTTTTCTATCAATGCACTTTATCGCATGAACTTGGAGCGTCTTTTATTTGTTTTTTGTTTTGATTTGATTTTTGTTTTGAGACCACCACTATCATTTATATATGAAAGAGCTACTGGAAATATGGGTTGAAATATCTTGCATGCTTTTATTGTGTTGGGAAAAGGGATATCTAAGTTGATTTTTAATGACACATATAGTTGCATGATTCATGAGCTTCTTTATGGGTAATAATTTGCAAATGCTTTATCATGAGCTATCTTTTATTCATATTTTGATATTATATGTTATTTCACCTTGTTTGACATGAATTAGTTAGTTCTATGGACACTCATGCATGCATCTAGATGGTCATCTTTCTCCCTTTTGCTAGCCCAAAAATTCCAACAAGTAAAAACTTGTTTCCAACACCTTCAACCCAAGTTTTTCCAGTGAGTCCACCATATCTACCTATTAGCTTTATGCTATTCCACGTATGTTTATCATGTTATTTGTGTTATCTATGCCTCTAAATGAAAATGATGATGTTATTTATTGTAATGGGAAAAGTTGGTTAAAAAGCTCTCGCGAACTTGATGCACACTTTACTTTTATTGCATTCAATAAAGATGAACCATTGTGATTAATATTATGATGATAGTGGCTTGATAAATGTTTAAGGTTGGGAGTTAGCCCATATGTGCTATCACATGCAAAGCTTTCAACATGTTCCATTATCTATTTAGTTGATATCATGTACTTTTGTCTATGGATGCCTATCATGACGAAATAATGTGGAAATAGAGTTAAGTTTAAATGAGTTTGTATAAATGTTTAGAGAGAATCCTGGGCCTCTAATCTAAGCCATGCATCATTCATGGTGGAAATTTACTTACATGCTATTTTGAACTCTCTGTGATACACCCTATAATAAAAAGCTATATCAAGTGGTAAATAAAGAGGGTGTTGAGATTGTTCATTATGTTTGTTTGTCTTGTTGTTTTGATATGGGCTTGATCCATATCATGGGACAAGAGGTACCCCAGTTGAGACTCTTGATGATACCGTTATTACTTACAATGATAGATAACTTAAACTTGCTCTGTTTGCCAAGTTGAGTAATCATGGTGTAGGTACTTGTATTCAAGGGGCATGAGACATCTAAATTTTACTTTATCAAGGCCACTACTCATATTTTCTTTCACATTCAACTTTAATCATTCAAGATGCTATGATAGGGGAATAAGAGCTTGACACCAAGTATTACCATTGCATTCAATAACTTAAGTAGAATAGTTTGGAGGATAGATGAAACTTATGCATGCTTTACCTCTACTTATTTATACATCTTTTCCAAAGTGTCCAACTTTTATATTCAGATTTTCTACACTCTATGGACCACAAGTATGCAAAAGTAAGAATGTCCATAGTACTATCTTTTATGTTGCACTTTGTGAACTATCATTGATCATCTTTTCATTGAATACTTGATATCACTTTATAAACTGTTTGCATATTGCTACTTCTTTGAAATAATGAATCATTTGACTTTATGTAGCAGTAGCAATCATCTTGTATATCCATGTTGTGATTATATTGCAAAGTTCATGTTAATTTTATCACTTTCATACAAGAGGACGAACATGAGTTAAGCTTGGGGATGTTGATGCATCTAAAATACATACATGAACTTTGCACTATAATAGTTACATTACATTCATATTTGCATCATATAAGGGGTATATTACTGTTATTTAATTATTTTTGGTAATTTATAATGATTTCCCCTTTATATGGAATTAATCCTGCGCAGGCAGAAAACCCCTATTTCTTTCTTTATTTGTTTCAGGACCTTAACGACGTCATAATGAGCTATAAATTTAGGGGAGTCATTATTTTGGAAGGAGAAGATTTAGGAGCGAAAGAAGTCAACGAACGGAGGCCGGAGGACCAAAAGGGGGGTCCCACGTGGCTACAGTACCAGGCCACGTGGGCCCATCCAATTTGGCCCTCGTGGCCCCGTTTGCATCGATCCTTCGCCCAGAAGCATCCTCGTGACCTAAAAACACCTATATAAAAGGTCCCCCGACGTTTTCCAGAGGGAGGCGGCGGAGAAACGCAAAACCAGAAATAGAGAGGCAGAGGGCTGCCGCCGGAGAAGATCGGAGGGGGGAAACGCCGCCGGAATCCACCTCCGGAGGGATCCACCCCCCTCCGGCGTGTTCATCATCAACTTCTACAGCAAGATCATCTCATCTCCACCATCTCCATGACGAGGAGGGAGTAGTCCCTCATCGGGGCTGAGGGCTCATGCCGGTAGCTATGTGGTTTATCTCTCTCTCCCATGGTGTGATCTTTATGTGATCCTGAGCTTTGTAATATAGTTGAATCCATAGATGTTACTCTTCATCATCTTATGAATTATGCTACTCAAGTGGTTTTATTGATGTGATTGTCGGAGTCACCCTTGTCCCATGGTGTGAAATTGACAGTGTGTGCACCGTGTGTGTCTCTTAGGATAAAGATTAAATGAATACTTATCATGAGTTATTATTTGTGTTGGGTGTCTCTATGATATTGTGGTGTTTGTTAGTACTATCTTTGGATACGAATAGTGACCGCATGAAGTGTCCATAGATGTGGAATACGAACTTTAAGGTGTGCTTTTTGTAGCCCTACATAATGGATTGGTGTTCGTTATCCAACCAGAGGATAGTTCGGGGTAGCATAGTGAAGAGGAAATATCTATGTATTCAATTATATTATTATTGTTGAGAGTGTCCACTAGTGAAAGTATGATCCCTATGCCTTATTTCCAAAACACCGTTTACACCTTTGTCTTGTCCTCTTGCATTAAACAGGATTGTGACACTTTCACACTCTTGTTCCCTTGTCTTGTCCCCTTACATTAAAGAGGATTGTGACACTTTCACACTCTTGTTCCCTCTTCTTGTCCTCTTGCATTAAAGAGGATTGGGACACTTTCACATTCTTGTTTTGTTACATTAAACTTCCATCCATTAAATCAACCATCTTGTTCTTTAAACTTGTTTAGTGCATAATCAACTAAAACTTGTGACACTTTAGTTGTAGGGAATAGATAACTTTTCCTTCTTGCTCCTGTGGATCGATACCCTTCTTCCACATTGAGAGGTGCTACAGTGATCCCCTGCTCTTGGGGGTTATCACCCGTCACTGATGTGAAGCGACGGCGGCTGTGGCGGCGCGAGGCGATGACGGCTGCGGCGGCGCGAGGCAACAACGGCTGCGGCGGCGCGTGTAGGCGCAAGGCGGCAGCGCGTGGAGGCTGTGGCGGTGCGACGAGCTCGGGGGAGTGGCGGGACTGCAGAGACGGCGAGGAGCTCGGGGGAGAGGCGCGCAAGGAGGGAGCTGTTCGGGGGGGAAATGAGACACATTTCGGGGGCGGCTCGCGGTGCGATGCACGGTGGGGCCCACGCGTGGGGAAATTTTCGGGGCGACCTCAGCCAGGCTGAGGAGCGAAGCTCGATTTCAGCTTCTCTCCTTGACAGGGCTGAGAGGGGTTTTCGGGGCGAGGTGGGCATGGCTGAGGAGGTTGAAACAGGCTACCAAACAACCACACGCCGGTTGGGAAGAGAATTTCTGAGTGGAACCGTGCTACCAAACACACCCTAAGCCCCCCCCCCCCCCCCCCCCCCCCCCCCCCAAGAAACTTCTTGTGTGACCCATGGAGTTTAGGACGACCCTTGTCTCCTTCTCCTTCCTCACTTGCTTCATCAACCGCTTGCATTGTGTCCACTGCTAGAGATATACATACTAGCAACAGAGAGACAATTATCTTAAACCGACTACTTGAGGGTTAATAGCAGACAGGTTTAATTTTAAGCTGACTCAAAATGTTCTGCAATATGCTCTCACAAGAGCTAGCTGAGAAACTGCCACTATCCGTAGGCGGTTTTTGTTGTTTACTTAACTTCTTTGGTCGGGTGCAGAAGCGAGTCGTCGCGACTAATTAGGCTCACACAAATGGTTTAGTTTCAGTCTGCCGTATTTTTTATGAGGGCAAATATATGGCGAAATGTTCATAACCCTAACTAGTTCTTTCTCTCATCTATCTTCACCGACTTTCGCCCTCTATTCCCGGTGTCGATTTGACCGTCGCCAATGCTGTCTTCGCGGCGGCCTCCTCCCCGTGTGTTAGGTGGAAGTGGGGATACAACTTATGCATAACTAAGTGATTAGCTGTCTAGCTCGTTGGACTTGCTCACGCCTTTCTTGGACTCCACTTCCATGTTCACCTTTCTTTTGCAATGCCAGAAGGTCAAATAGTGTGTCATGGATTATATAGGCAGCGTGATTGACGCATAACAATAACACAGTTGATTTTTTCTAGGTATGACTAAATATGTGAGTTAACTATGAAAAATTAACATCTTAACAATGTAGATTCTACTACATATATTACTAAGAAATATGTCTAACCACATATACTGTCAGCATGTACGATTTGTGCTTAGTCCTAATGAAAATGTGTGACCCCTAGTGTGGTTACAAGAATTGATATTGCACAGGTGACGACCTTAACGACAAGAAAAGAAAGACTATGACTCGGTACACTTTGTTCTAAAAAGTTATAGCTAGCTATGATTTTTGATAGTGAAATACGCACCAGCATAATGATTTTACTCAAGTCGTACTGTGTCACACACTGCAATGTTGAGCTACACATAGGGCGTGTTTGGTAGACCGGGGGAGCTCAGAATTTCTCTCCTCGTCCCACTTTTACCCAACAGAAGCTGTTTGTTAGGCCGGCTCGGGTGTGTAGAGAATCTCTCACCGCATACGGAAAAGGGGTCGCAGCCCTGCCGAGGAGCGAAGCTCAAATCGAGCTTCGCTCCTCATCCCGGCTCTGCTCGCCCGAAAACGCTCCCCCGCCCCCACGCAACGCGCAGGGTCACGCGGCCCCAACTTTTCGTCCTCTCCATTCTCCCCCACAGCCCTATCTCTCTCAGAGCTCTCTCCCTGCGTCCCCGTCCGCCCCGAGCCTTCCTCGCCGGTCCCGGCCACCGCGTCGCCTTGGTGCGCCTCCTCTGCCAGCCACCGCCGAGGAGAAGCTCCCTGGCCAGCCCTTCTTCCACTCTGGCGCGTCGAATCGCAGCGGCAGCGCGTCAAGGCAGAGGTCCTCGCAGCGGTGCATCCGCGCATGGTAGCGACGCACAGCGGCGGCTGCACGTACCGGCTCCTCGCGTCGGCGGCGGCTCCTCGCGCCGGCGGTGGCTCCTAGCGCCGGCGGCGGCTCCTCCTAGCACCGGCGGCGGCTCCGAGGACCCGATTGCTTTTTCGTATTTTCTGTCTAAGGACCTGATTGCTTTTTTCTTTTCTGTCTAAGGACCTCTGAGTAAAATTTTCGTCATGGATGAACAGACCCGAGCCATAAGTCACCAAACACTATCTTTGCTCAGCATGGGTGAATAGACCCGAGCCACCAAACAACTGAAAATTCTCAACTCAGCTTGTATAGGGTCAATAGGTCTCAGCTGGGAAAGTATTTCTCTTGTGAACCGACCTACCAAACACGCCCATAACTTATGTTTCCGACCCTCATACTCTTTCTTGTATTTTGTTGGAAAACAATGAAACTAGGAACATTCATCATCGTAGTCATTCTTCACCGTACAAAATCCCTCCCTGAAAGAAGCATCATAACTTGTGAACGTATGAACGGTTGGAGTCGAATAGACTAATAGTCTCAAATAAAATATGGGCTTTTCAACTTTGAAGTTCATAAGTGTTGCCGGTTCATCGCTTTTGTTAGTTAGAAGAAGTGTAGTTCAGTGGATACATGTACTTCATTGTCTTCTTGGTTATCAAAATTTGGATTTGACGGTTCCCGGTGGATTCAAGACCATACAATTTGGTAGACGACAACGTCTGTTAGTCTGTAACAAACGCTGAGTGTAATTCCTGATACCTCCTAATCCTCTTGAGACTCTGAGTAGTTGTCATGTGAATGTGAGATCGGAAAGAACACCAACGGCGAAAGCGACCTCTAGCAATCGATTGACTAGCGGTCGATCCTCATTCACTATACGGTTGAATTAATTCATCTAAGAATCCTGTAAACTCGATTGTTTCATCCGATTCATGTGGCCAGCCTATATATATATAGGTATCTATCACGTATTGTTGCCAACGTGGACATGCACATGCCTAGTACCAAATTCATTTGGATGGATATGGTTGGTCGTCATCCTTATTCATGGACATCTATGTTCGGTGCAAACATACATGTAGCTCACATCGATGCAATTATTCATTACATTGCTTACCCATAGCTTCGATACATGACTGCTTGTTTAATTCTCATTAATATGGATCGCATGTTACTTCGAGTTTATGTACAAGTTTGGAACAATGTCTTCAACAGTGTCATATTTAATGGACCGGAGGACCCACATCATCCTTGATCATGCATGTCATATTGCTATATGCCTATATTGCAATATGTGTAACATGTATTATGGTTTACTTATAGGTGGATTCGCTTGTACATCTTCTAACATGAGGTTAAGAGGCTTATGTTAGTGTTGGATTAGCCTAGAAATAACAATCACGTGTAATTTAATAGAAACTTTTAACCACCAAGTGTAAAGAGTTTTTGAATGTCTACGTTGAAGTGGCCGCTGCTCAATTTTACAATTCCAAATTATTATCTTATGTATCCAATATATGTTACAACAAAAATTGCACATAAACCTTGAAATCATTGTCCTTTCAGAGCATACAAATATGAGTGCATTTCATATCTTCATCAAGCAACCGTTCGAAGAAGTACATCGGACAGGATTGTTGGCAATATTGACGATAGGAATGAGTCGTAAGTTCAGAACTCGCGGTCATTCAATGGAATGTAACGGTGGGCAATGTTTCAGGTCAATTTCTCAAAGTCTATTGGTTCTAATTTTTTTTTGCCAAATTGTACAAGCCTTTGAAATGATCTTCCTATTATTGCTTAAACCAAAGCTGGATGGTTTAAGCTATTATCGAACGGTAAGCTTGTGCAATGGGATGTATCAAATTGAGCCAACACATCAATAATGGATAGGGGTGTAAACGGATCGGATCGGATCGGATAATACACTTTCCGTATCCTTAACCATATTTTTTTGTCGGATGCGGAGCGGAGCGGATAATGACCGGATACGGATTCGAATACGGATAAAACCGGACTACGGATTCGGAGCGGTAACGGAGCGGTTTCGGACCGGACACGGACAAAGATTGACGGATAAATATACGCAAATAAACATAATTTCACCATGCAAATATAAAATATGCAAAAAAAAATAACACTAAAGAATGACCAAGCGTTCAAGATTGTTTTGAAATACTCATATAGCTTATCCCATTCCTCTTGAAACATGGCTACTATTTCATTTCTAACAGTGTTACGGTTCTTCATAGGAAATGAGGGGCGCAGGGATTTGATGAAGTCCCGAAAGTATTCATGCTCCACAATACTGAAGGGATATTCATGCATGACTATTGACAAGCGGAGCTTTTTCAAGGAAGCCTCTTGGTCATACTTATACGCCTCAACGGATAAAAAACCAGGTTCCTTCTTTTCTAGTTTGAGTAGCTGTTGGCCTGACTTCACACTATGCATCTTAATATGGTTCAAGAATACTGTTGTCCCGTTCCTGCTATTACGCCTTCCTTCATAAATGCAATACTTGCATTTAGCCCACTCTTGCTTAACTTTCTTGCCATCTACCTCCACTATCTTGAAAATCTTATCAAAATGGTCCCAACATTCTGATGTCGTCTTCTTCTGTCTCTTTCCTTCAGGCTCATTCACTTTTGCATCCTCATCATCCTCCACGTCAATCACTTCATTTGCAACTCGATTGGCATTCCCAGAATTCAGTGGCTCTTCATCACGCAAGCTTGCTCCTTCACTTCCTGTTGGGTGTGCTACAACCGTACTCTGGCTTGCACTTCTTTCTGAACATGCTGATCTTTTCCCCAATATCATTCTTAGACGATCTGTAAAAACAATAGAAGTAACTAATCAATTAATCTTCAAAGAAAGTGACCATTCGGATTTGTAGCTCCTAGCATGCACCGAGATACTAGTTAACTAGAACTTAGTTAATTGCATTAGTTTCTGCCTAAAAATAGTAGAGTATGTACCATGTTTATACATCAGCTGGACATACATACATACTGAATCTATACTATTTAACCAGAACATTTAATATGTGCTAAATGAGAACCTCATGACTATTCTGATCCATGCGTAGAGGTGGACGAGGAATTGAGCAGCTAATCTATTCTGATCCATGCGTGCGTAGAGAATCAGATTTGGGAAAATTGTAGCTTAAAATGGGGAAAATACTAGCGAGTAGGGAAGAAGAAGATAAAGCAAATATGGGTCCCGCTCCCGCATGCTACTGCTTGTCTGCTTGCTTGGTGAGATATGCGAAGAATGTGGCATCGACGTATAAGAATATATTAAACTAATCTACGATGTGCTTGCAGCCTTGCACTACATCATTAGCAACTTGCATGTTCAAATAGACTGCTCACCTCCGGCTCCGGAGTCCATCGCGCCCGGCCGGATTGACGGAGAGATGCGCTGCACGCGAGCGCGTCGCCGCTGCGCTGATGCACGGTAGCCAAGGCGGCGCTGGCAGGACCGCAGGAGGAAACCAAGAAAGCTACGTTGACCTGATCGCGTTAGGGTTAATATTATATATAATGGACTAATTAGCTATTTGGGCCGAATGTTGGGCTAATTAAATCGGATGATCCTAATTAAGTGACTCGGATAATCCGCGAAAAAAGGCGGATAATCCGTATCCGCCGGATAATAGCAATACCATATCCGGCACCATATCCGTCGGATATCCGCATGACCGATATCCATATCCTCATCCGTATCCGTCGGATTCCAATAATCTCATACCATATCCTTAAAAACGGATGCGGATGTGGATTCGGTGCGGAAATTATCCGTACCATTTACATCCCTAATAATGGACGGCACAAATGTCACATTTTCACACATCTTCCTCGACAACTAACCACCTTCAAGGGACCTCCATCCTCCTTCACCCATTGGAAAAAATTCTCGGTACTAATCGCATAGTCATCCATGCAAATTCTTGTGGGATTCTTGACATAGAAGTGGTCCCTCAAGTTGCTTGCACAAAGCGAGGCGGTCGACACGGTGGGTCTACGACTATAAAGTGGGATGACACAATGGACTACACAACAAAGAAAAGGGACCTACAGATTTCGATAAAAAAACAAGGGTGTTTTCATTTTTATTCTTTAAATTAGGGGGTCAGGGAAACATCCACAATAATCCCTCATTATGTTTCTTGGGTCGGTTGTCGGCTTGATGCTCGCAAGAAAGATGTATAGCACATAAATTATAGGGAGTAGACTACATATTTGGTACTTTAAATACTTGTAGCGGATTCAGCGGTTGTCAAAAAATCCTGATAGATACATACTCGTACCGGAAAAAAATGCCATTACTATACTACTTGTGCAAACCTAGATTGTTTATTTTCACGCGTCTTGAGAAAAGCAACTCTACTAAGCTCTAAATGTATAATGTTGTTGTGTTTCAATGAGATTTTGGTAGTGCAGGTCTTCGCGTGTACTTTGGTAGCTGAATTTCCCATTGTCTAACAAATTAGTGTGGCGGGCGACATATCAACCATCACAAATTACACCTTAGTAATAGATATAGATAGTACAGATAATTAAAATATTTTTTATTTTGATAACATGGGTGATGTGGCAGACACACAAAAGCCCCATAAAACCAGTTTAAATTGCTGTAGGGCAATTGTGCACTTAACCACTAGTTTATTAGTGTAGTACACCAAATAGAGAAGAAAACGTGCATATAATTTATTATCTATATAAAATTGATGGAGTGAACTGGCCCAACATCCTGAACCTGGGCTTCCGCTACCAAATTAGATCACCAGCCTGACCTGTGCTGGGTTAGGCCGAATTCTGTTACACGTGGACGTGGCCCAGGCAGACAGAACCTACGGTTCCTCCTGCCTCCCGTTCCGCGGCTTCCGCCCCATATCCCCCCATTCCCCCCCACCACGGGGCACGGGATGCACGGTGACCGGAGCGAACACTCTCGCCGGCGCCGCAGCACACAAGGATGAACTCGTCTGCGGTACCTGCTGCTTCCTCCCGCCGACCCCCGCTCCGGGAATTACATCAATCCCAAAGAGCAACACAAGAATCGGACGGAGGTATCCTATCCAATCCATCTCATCCCCATCTCTTCATCTCTCTCGAACTACATAACATACGCATCTGATGGTGATGTTTGCCGTATGTACGTTCCCGGGAGGAAGAGACCTCGTGCTCAGGAGCAGCGAGCTCGCCACCCTCGCCGCCATCTTCCACTTCAGGTACTACGCCGGCTTTGGCTTCTCCTGTTCATCTGTAACTGAACTCCAGAAGAAAATGCTACTAATACTACTCTGTTGAGAAACTCATCACACCACTCACTGACACTGAAATGCAGTCTCCCTACTCTGCTACTATTCTGTTGCAAATCGGAATCTGGCCTGAAGAATTGGAGGATGTGATTAACTGAATTTTCTCTTCTTATCTGACAAGTGCATTCCTTTCTGTTCGTCTCTAGTGGCACCAAGCCGGGCTATCTCGGCGTGCAGAAGAGTCCTCCTTCCCTTGCACTGTGCCCTGCCACCAACAACTGCGTGTCCACGTCCGAGAAGATAAGCGATTCGAATCACTACGCTCCCCCATGGTAACCACCTATTTATACTTCTTACGCATTGTTCTCCTCCTAGTGCGTGCTATCTGTGTTGCAGCTTGCTTTGTACAATGTATATGTACTGCTGCGTGCATATACTGTTGTTGAATGTGTGGACAAATTGATGATGGGCCTCAAAGCCGTAAGTAAGCGTGTCTTAAACTTTCGGCGTGTGCGTTATGGGAGTTTGGTTTATTCGGTATGAGAGTTAAACAGAACTCCAAGTTCAGTGAGTGCGGATATGCAATGTCCCAAATTTTACAAATACTATAGCTACTGTTATCTGCATGCATTTTAATTAAATTGAAGTACTCTTGCTTTTAGAAAACTAGATTTGAGCTCGTTAGAGTACTATACCAAGAATGCTCTCTGTCAACTCGAAATTTTAAAACAACACCTCTGGCTTGACCCTTGAGCACTGTTGATGACAGCCTGCGTTGCAAATTTTATTTTTCATTTGAAGGAAGCTGTACCACATATTCCTTTTAGTCATCAGTTGCTCCTTCAAGAGCTCTTTCATATGTCTGAATTATATAATAATTTTGAAATATTCAGCTGTTGCGTGGTGTACTTAAACATAGCTTTGTTCTAGGAATTACAACCCCAAGGATGGCCCCAGAGGTAAACCCATAAGCAAAGACGAGGCCATGAAAGAGCTCACTGAAGTTGTAAGTATGAACATGTCATCACAAAGATATATTGTGGTCTTGTTTCTGCCATGAACAATTGGAGGGCAAACTGAAGCAAGTCATATCAACATGTTGCATTTAGTTGGAGTTTTGAACCCACAATGCCTGTCGGCAGGTGACGAAGACAAAGCCGGACAACTTCAGTCCATGTATAGTAGAGAAAGGAGACGACTATGTTCGAGTTGAATACGAGAGTCCTATACTCGGGGTAGCACCTCGTTACTCCCGTAAGCTAATTTTAGGATGTGTAGATTGCACTGTAATTCACCATGATTGTCCATTCTCTGTGCAGTTTGTAGACGATGTTGAGTTCTGGTTCCCTCCTGGCAAGAAATCAATTGTTCAGTATCGATCGGCATCTCGGTCAGGATTCATAGACTTCGATACCAACAAGAAGAGAGTAAAGGCAAGAGATACCTATCATTATCTCATTTTATCTTGCCGTATAGATCCTAACCAACTCCGTCTTCATGGTATGACGTGCCATTCTTGTTCTGTGGCAGGCGCTGAGATTGGCACTGGAAAAGAAGGGCTGGGCCTCAGAAAGCAGCTTCTGAATATGAACTAACACACCTGTAAATTGATCAACTGGTATAGCACCGTTCCTAACAATATATCACCCTACAGAATGTTTCTACTGGAAAATTGTTAAAGTGTTGTTGCATCACACCATCAATATCATGGAGGCAAATGAGCTGCGTGTGAGAGGATGCTTTGCAGAGCTCATCCTAACCAGCACTAGTCCATATTTGAGTGCACACACCCATCGTTAATTTGCACTCCAACAAATTAGCAGCACTGTCATGATACCATATGGCAATGCATTTTTCTGATGCATTCATGAATGGAATGGCAGCTCCTCCATTGAGTCTGGAGGCGCCCATCCATCTAAAGGCGTCTACTTTGGGTGCTGGCCAAGCAAAGTGGGGGTTGGAGATGTCAATTGCTCCATATCAGAAGTCAAGTGGCAGGACTTTCTAGGCCGCTATTCGGTACAATACTCTCTTTGCAAATTCATAGAATACCTGGTTGCAAATTCATAATCTTTCCAACTTTGGAAACTAGGAACAGAATCAAAGTATTTTGTACTCATATAACCAAAATGATCAAATATTTTTATGAATTAGAGATTGGCAGGGGCCGCGCGAACGCGTACCCCCTCTATCACAAATTATGACGTCCATTCTCCTACTAGAGGAGATGGTGGACTAGTGCTCCTCCCAAGTGCAATGGAGGCCACTAATCCAGGCCATGGGTCTTCTTGATCAGCCATTGACCCCGTCCAGGTAAGTAAGTTTGAAGGTAGCACCAGGTGCCCTATATAAAGCCTCCCCCGGCTGTCTTTCTCTGTTCAATAAGCAGTACGGTACTAAACATCGAGCCTTGGTCGCTCGGACGTGTTGCATCCAGGTGCTGGCCAACGGGCTGAAAGGACGTCCGGAAGTTGGGCTGCGTGGGCCACATAGCACTCATGCCAGTCTCGTTGGGGCTGAAAGAAAGCAACCGGATATTTTCCCTCAAAAAAAAAAAAAACCGGATTTTGATTTGAAAAATTAGCAACAAAAGCTATTTTGATTTTGATACGAACTGCAAATATAGTTTAGTTTTGAAGAAGTGTTAATTAAATTAGTACTCCTACTAGTATCCTGATTGAGTACTTGGAAATAGTAGTCCATGTAGGTTTTGGAAAGTTGAGTCAGATTGAGTAGGTACAAACAGAATTCATGTCCGAGTATCTTTAGACGTGAATTTCGTGTAGGTATCGGTTAGTCCAGGTTGTGCGCGCGTGTATATTATCACACCCTACGGCCTGAAGAGTTCTTCTGTAGCAAAGTTTCTCAGATAGATCGTGCTGCAATCAAACCGTCCGGCGGCGGAAGAAGAATAAGCAGGTGTCAATTCGAAATAGCAAAAAGAAAAAAAGTATTTAGGGGAATCAGACCCTCCGCGTAACATCGGTCCGTCGGCCACTCCGGCCCCGGCGTCCACCTTTCTCTGCGTCGGCAGCTACTCCGGTGCCAAAGCCCACCTCCCTTCCTTTCTCCTACGCTCGTTCGGTCATGGCGATAGCCTCTGCATCTCTGTGTTTCTTACGGCGCTTGGCGGCGCTTGGGAGAGACGACGACCACGTCTTTGGCACGGCGCGGTCTAGGAGCGTGGAGGAAGTCCAGCAGACGGCGGAGTGGATGCAGCCTAAGCCCTCTCGCAAATCCATGTGGCGCCGCCGCAAAGAGCGCCAGCAGATTATGTTGGACGATCGCCCAGTCGCAGGAGATCGATCGATGGACGTTGCGCCGCCGCCCATTTCGGAGGAGCCGCCTGCCAACAGGGACTGGTCGCTGCTGCCCGTCGACATACTCCCTTTGGTCTTCGTCAGGCTCAGTGCTGTCGACGTTCTCATGGGCGCTGGCCTGGTGTGCCGCTCTTGGCTCGACGCAGCCAAGGTACCAGAAGTATGGCGTGTCGTGGAGATGGACGATTACGAGATCGAGATGGCGGTCAATGTGTATTCAGACATGTTGCGCGCGATGGCCAAGGTAGCCGTCGACCGTTCCGATGGGCAGCTACGGGTGTTCGCCGGGTTGAGGTTTGTCACAGAGGAGTTGCTAAAGTACATCGTGGAAAGGTATCTCCTTGGGCGCCCTTTTTCTTTCTTCATTTGCTCCATGACAGTAAGAGTTTCGACTTGATCTGTTTTCACATTCACTCATATGAAAAGATCGTCCTGATTTTTTGCAGGTCACCATCACTGACTACCCTCCGTCTTGGATCATGTTTCAGCTCCTTCAACGAAAGAGTTGCTGATGTCATAAGAGAGTCACCTCTGAGTGAGCTTCGTTTCCTTGAACTTGACAATGTTCACCTCACCGTGGATGAACTGACCGCCGTCCTTGAGAACTGTCCTGTCCTGGAGGTTCTTACCGTATGCAATTGTCGATGGATGTACGAGGAAGACGAGCATGCCCTGCGAGCGAAATTCTCTCGGATTAAGACCCCGAGTGAGCTTCGTTCCCTTGAACTTGACAATGTTCGCCTCACCGTGGATAGACTGACTCCCGTCCTCGAGAACTGTCCTGTCCTTGAGGTTCTTACCGTGTGCAATTGTCGATGGATGTACGAGGAAGACGAGCATGTCCTGCGACAGAAATTCCCTCGGATCAAGACTCTGACGTTCGAGTGTGTAAGATATAACTGCTGCCCCGAGTGCGGTTAGGATTTTCAGTAATGAAGTCGACAACCCTGATTTTTTTGCCATATGACTTCACCTGAAGCCGGTTCCACTATCGAAGGATAACATAACATAATTTCACGTCTAAATCAAACGAAAAGAACATAATAAAAATAGTACGGACTTAAGCTACCATCCATCCACGCCTGGTGCTTCTCGTCAGGAAAAACACTCCACGAGGAATCTGAGATTTTTTTTTAAAATAAAAGGCAAAAGCTTTGCCTTATTCATTAATTAAGAAGAAGATGCCCGGTTTATTAGCGGAAGAAACCGGATAAAAACCATACAACAAACATCAACAACCAACACCACGAGAGGAACCCACACAAACACAAAGAGCAACACCTAAAGCGAGCAACAACTACAAGCAAACAACTACTCGCCCAACCAACCACAACAACGAACCTAAACCACGACAACTGCAAATTGGCTCAACAATCAAGAAAAAGTGGAAGCTTTCCTTGCGAAGCCAAGCTTCTTTCTTGCCCTCCTTCTGAGAGATTTCTCCAACTTCATGAAAACACCGTCTGAAGCTGTCCATGCCAAGACGGAAGCAATATCCTTGCCATATCCAGGACAAGCCGCCTCTAAATTGACAAGCAAATCGTAAATCTCTTTGCAAACAGAGCCTCAGAATTAAGCGCCACCATAGCTGCCTCATCAACCTGGTCACTCAGGGATGAGAAAGTGACAGAAGCAACCAAACCTCCACTATCCACAGAGGAGGCCAACATGCAGGACTCAGACGGAGGTGGGGACGGCGCCATGTTCACCGCCAAAGACTCCACTGAACCAAGCTCAATCGGAAGCACCATAGGTGAATCCCCACAAGGATCTTGCAGCTCGGGCAAGATCTCCATAACAGGAGCCACAACCTCGGAGATGACAACACTCTCAAGGACAGGCGGCGTCGCATGCAGAGCACGGGGAGAAAATTCTCCAAAGAAGCATTCAGTCCCCTCATCAACAGAAGCAACCTGGAACTCAGGCGGCAAAGGCACAACTGATGCAACCTGAAGCTTGGCAAGAGCGTCGCGTAGCTCACAACGGAGCAGCTCAACCTTCTGAAAGAACTCTATGCGCAAGAGGGCAAGCTGAGATTCCAAAGTAGAGCCCAAAAATGCGTTGGCATTGGAATCCTTGGAACACCCAGCAGGGGATCTTGGCGGCACCGCCACACGCAGCGGAGGACAAGTCTGGACGGACGGAGAGCGGCTTCGCTTGTCAGGTGGACAAGTGACCGGAGAGCAAGCGCGAGTAGCCGGAGAGCGATCGCGAGCAACCGGAGAGCGAGCACGATAGAACCTCTCCCGATGACTAGGGCGACGACAACGAATGCATCTGAAAGGCTCACGACAAGCACTAACTTGGTGGCCACGCTCGAGGCAACGAAAGCATCTTCCACGAGCCCAACGCTTGGGGGGAGCGCCTCGGCCGGCATGACGTCCTCGACTCGCATGCTCCCAACTCTCCTCAACTTCAAGAGAGGCAACAGTAGAGGGGCCAACGCATTGCGACACTGAAGATGGACCAAGCACAGGAACCTCCAACTTCTCTAGCGTCATCTTGCCATCGCGCCCATCGTCGTCGTCGTCGTCGCCCTCAACGGAGCTCACCTTCGCAGATACCGCGCCACCCGAGGCAGCCGGCGGCACTGACAAGGGCCCGAGGCCCACTACCACCACGGCAGGGTCGAACCCAAGCCCCCCATCCGATAGTAGAGCTGACGTCTTCATGTTATCGCAGACAACCTTGGTTCCTCGAGTTTCACTGGAAACAGCGTCTCCTGTCAACGGCAGTAGGGGGTCTTGGGGAATTGGAGCAAAGGTGGCCGTTGTCCGCTCGGGCGGGCAGGGATGCCCAAGCGGCGGTAACAACAACTTGAGCCCCCCAACCACCAGCACAGGGGCAGGCAGCTCCTTGTTCGGAAGGCGAGCAGCAGGGTCCTCCAACGTGCGAGCAGCAGGGTCCTCTAACGCGACCTTGCGGAAGTGACGAACTTGACGCATCATTCCACCAATGGCAAGATCCGACTGTCGTGGAATTATCACGGCAGATGCTACACGGGGTAGCTTACGAGAGGTGGATTAGGCGGCGTAGGAGATTCCGGGAGCGAGATTGCAAACGCGGAGTTTACCCAGGTTCGGGTCCCCTCGGTGGAGGATCCCTACATCCTACTATAAGTCACTATGGTAATGATAGATTGGTTTACATGGTGGCGGCCGGCTTAGAAGCTTAGGCGGCGGGTGTTGTGTCTAGCTGAGAGATGTCTATTCGGGTGCCCCTACCTGGCTTTATATAGGTAGCCAGGTAGGGTTTACAAGAGTTGTAGTCAATTACACGTTGGGTCTAGCTGGGCTGCCTCCATAATGGGCCGCATTGTACCTCCATGGGGTACCCGGAGGCCATATCCCTGTCAGTAGCCCCCGAGCCTTCGGGTGATTCGAAGAATCGCGTGGAGGGTCTCATGTGTCTCATGGCCGACGGTAACATTGTCTTCCTGGAATGTGGAATCTGTGCCAGTTCATCACGCGGAGGATGGCGAAGTCGAAGTAGAGGCTGCTGAAGTCGTAGTAGAGGTTGCCGAGTCGAAGTAGAGGCTGCTGAAGTAGAGGCTGCCGAAGTCGTAGTAGAGGACTCAGGTCAAAGTAGATACTACCGAAGTCGTAGTAGAGGACTCGGGTGCGCCGCACGTCCGCGCCGTGGTAGTCGTCTAGACTTTACGTCATAGCCACGGTCGGGGGCGATGTTGTAGTCGAGCCCCCGAGCGTCGGTTTTGCGGAAGAAACTCAGGGGCAATGTCGTTGTTGAGCCCCCGAGTCTCCAGCCAAGTCGGAGAGTCGGGTAAATGTACCAAATGAACATGTAGGGGAGCGTCACCGAGTCAGAAGTGCATCGACCGGTGTGTCGAGTAAGCGTAGTCGATGACCACGTGGTGGAGCGTCACCGAGTCGGAAGTACATCGACCTGTTACCCCATTGAGATAGTTTGTAGTCAAGGGATATTGCTTTGCAAGCCAGGAACACTCGACAGATCGGGTCCTGTTAACTGCACTCGGGCAAAACAATGCTAAGGTACTTCAAGTTCGAGTCCCCGGACTCGAACCCGAAAAGGAAAGTGTAGCCAGATTCATGCCGCGGAGGGCTTACAGAATTTTGACTCTTGCAGTATGTGTGGTACCCAACGCGCCCGTCGGGGTTTTCTTCGTACCGTGGGTACGGATATTTACTGAGTAGGCGCAGTCTGAGGCGGCTCCCGGGCCAGTAGAGCGAATCTACGGGTCTTACCTTCACGTCGTAGACGTGGCATCCAGAGATATGTTGCCGCGGAGGCAATCTGGGAAACGCAGCTTGTCGAGTGCGTACATCGACCCGTATGTGGGTTATTGTGTTTTTAAGCCTTCCCAGGAGGTACTCGACTGGGGGGGACCGATGGAAGTAGCCCCCGAGTCTCTGGCCGAGTCGAAGAGTTGGGCGGAGACTGAGAGTCGAAAGTCCATCGGTTCACATGGAGGAGAATCACCAAGTCGGAAGTGCATCGACGGGTGGACGGAGTCGACACAGCGGAATGGATGTGACGGACTCGAGCGGCGGACGGAATCGACGCGGCGGAGTGGATGTGGCGGACGGAGTCGAGCGACGTTTAGCCGCTAGGACTTGAATCCGGTCGTAGATGTGGCGGACGGAGTCGAGCGACGTTTAGCTGCTAGGACTCGAATCCGGACGTGGATGTGGCGGACGGAGTCGAGCGACGTTTAGCCGCTAGGACTCGAATCCGGACTTGGATGTGGCGGACGGAGTCGAGCGACGTTTAGCCGCTAGGACTCGAATCCGGACTTGGATGTGGCGGACGGAGTCGAGCGACGTTTAGCCGCTAGGACTCGAATCCGGACTTGGATGTGGCGGACGGACTTGAGCGACGTTTAGCTGGTAGGACTCGAATCCGGACGTGGATGTGGCGGACGGAGTCGAGCGACGTTTAGCCGC
Source organism: Puccinellia tenuiflora (assembly GCA_012064385.1). Lineage (NCBI taxonomy): Eukaryota > Viridiplantae > Streptophyta > Magnoliopsida > Poales > Poaceae > Puccinellia > Puccinellia tenuiflora. The sequence continues at coordinate 125,254 of QRDG01001463.1, read as the reverse complement.
TAGGACTCGAATCCGGACTTGGATGTGGCGGACGGAGTCGAGCGACATTTAGCCGCTAGGACTCGAATCCGGACTTGGATGTGGCGGACGGAGTCGAGCGACGTTTAGCCGCTAGGACTCGAATCCGGACTTATGTGGCGCAGCCCCCGAGTGTCAGGTGCGCGACCAGAGCTCCTGGTGGGAGTAGCCCCCGAGTGTCTGGTCGATTCGCAGAATCGGGCAGAGACTCAGAGCAGCATATCAAGTAGGCGTAGTCGATGCGTCGGGTACATTGATGACCTTGTGATGACCATACTAATCGTGTTTTGAGAGCGAATCACTTTCCATGAAATCCAGCGCGGTTGGAAGAAACTTGATAATAATAAATCTGATGCGGGTGTAAAGAACCCGACTTCGAGAAGTCCTGTGCGGGCTATAGAGAGCCCGACTTTGATAATTCCGATGCGGGCAATAAAGAGCCCGACTTTGATAAGTCCGGTGCGGGTTATAGAGAACCCGACTTTGAGTAATCCTGTGCGGGTTATAGAGAACCCGACTTTGAGAAGTCCGATGCGGGCAATAAAGAGCCGAACTTTGATAGGTCCGGTGCGGGTTATAGAGAACCCGACTTTGAGTAGTCCTGTGCGGGTTATAGAGAACCCGACTTTGATAATTTCAATGCGGGCAATAAAGAGCCCGACTTTGATAAGTCCGGTGCGGGTTATAGAGAACCCGACTTTGATAATTCCTGTTTACGAGTGTAATATAGTCAATTCTCGTCGGGTGCGTGCCCATGCTCCCGATGGGAGTAGCCCCGGAGTATCGGGTGCCGCTGACCCGATGTTGTATTGGGTGCGCTGAGCTGATGAGTTGTTGGACCTGTACAGCGTAGCCCCCGAGTATCGGGTGCCGCTGACCCGATGTAGTATCAGGTGCCGCATACCCGATGTAGTATCGGGTGCCGCGTAGCCCCGAGTATCAGGTGCCACTGACCCGATGTAGTATCGGGTGCCGCTGAGGCGATGCTGTTGTAGGGCCTGTACAGCGTAGTCCCCGAGTATCGGGTGCCGCTGACCCAATGTAGTATCAGGTGCTTCTCAGGGACTCGACGTGGCGTACAGAGTCAACGCGACGGAGTTAATGCGAGGGACTCGACGCGGCGGACCGGAGTCGACGCGGCGGAGTGGATGTAACGTCGAAGGAGTCGATGCTTGACTATACGGGGGCGAGAGTGCTCAGCCCCCGAGTCCGACTTTGTCGAATCGGCGGGTAGTACATCTGCAATAACTAAACGGAAAAAAATCTTTGTACACTATGTGGCGCAGCCCCCGAGTGTCGGGTGCGGCCGAAGCATGTTATATGTGTGGCTAAGTAGCCTTATTGACTACAAAAATTAAATATAAGAATGACTTAGCTGTTGATGACGCGTAGATCGAAGCATGGCGATTAAACCGGACGGCGCGTGTCGTTGATGCCGCGACGGCATAGCGGGTCTATGATGGTCGTAATTGTCCACAATGCAGACTCCAAGACGTGAACGATCTCGACTACAGCGGAGTCGATGTAACCGTAGATGATGCGACGGATGGGGTCGACGCTGTGGACGACGTAGTCGACGCGGCGGACGTAGTCGACGCAGCAAATGGAGTCGACGCAGCGGATGGAATCGACGCGGCGGAGTTGTTCCTCTTCTGTCTTGCGAGTCGACGAAATCGGTTCCAAATCCAGACTCGCGAGTTGAATTCGCGAACTCGCCTAGATCTAAAACTTACTGCATTGCGCGAGTCGCTGACGGAGATCCAACCGTTGGAATTGGCTCAAACTTCTTGGAGTGGTGCGGGATTGTATTCCGCATGTTTTCACCGGAGGGATCTTCAAATTGATGTCCGAGTCAACCTAGATAATTATTTTCCCGAAGCCGCACGAAGTTCCGTCAGGGTTCTGACACAGGTTCAGTGCGCGGGTCGGCCAGGAAGATCCAGCCGTTGGAACACGCTGAAATTTTAACAGCTTGTAGCAAACTCGATTTCGAATCTTTCCACCGAAGGGATCGTCGAGATGAGTTCCGAGTCGCCATCGAGGATGTCCGCAACATGAACATTCCTGCTATCCTGCAGCCCGCGCATGATGGGCGTTGTTGATGTCGAGCCCGGCGACTGCGGATAGAGTTTTTTCGCCGTATCGAGCGAGCTTGATGTAGATGTTGATGGCGAGGGATCCCGCCCGGATGACGACTCCAAGCGTCGCGTTTCCCACAGACGGCGCCAACTGTCGTGGGATTATCACGACAGATGCTACACGGGGTAGCTTACGAGAGGTGGATTAGGCGGCGTAGGAGATTCCGGGAGCGAGATTGCAAACACAGAGTTTACCCAGGTTCGGGTCCCCTCGGTGGAGGATCCCTACATCCTGCTATAAGTCACTATGATCATGATAGATTGGTTTACATGGTGGCGGCCGGCTTAGAAGCTTAGGCGGCGGGTGTTGTGTCTAGCTGAGAGATGTCTATTCGGGTGCCCCTACCTGGCTTTATATAGGTAGCCAGGTAGGGTTTACAAGAGTTGTAGTCAATTACACGTTGGGTCTAGCTGGGCCGCCTCCATAATGGGCCGCATTGTACCTCCATGGGGTACCCGGAGGCCATATCCCTGTCACCGACCTGCGGCGAGCGAGGGCGGCGGCAGCCAGCTCAACGGCGGGCACCCCAGGCCGAGAGGACGTGGCCGCGGCCTTGAGCGCTCCCCCGGCAGGCAGCCCGGCGACCGGGGGTGCCGGAGGCGGCAGCATGCGGCCGGTCGGAGCGGCGATGGCGAGGACGACGGAACCAGCGGCGCGGGGTTGCAGGGTCACATCACCGGGCGCGGTGGGCGCAGGGAGGCTGGAGCAAGGAGATCTGGCCGGGCGCACACGCAGCTAAGTCGCGGGAGGTCGGAGGAGGCGGCAGCTTCGACAGAGCTTCGGGCTGAAGCAGAGGAACTGGAAAAGGCCGCCAGACGGAGCTCGGGGAAGGATGTCCCGGACGGCGGAGCTCCTGGTCGGTTGAGGAAGCAGCAGCGTTGGCGGCCGACGCTCCGGGCGAGGACGAGCACGTCCACCGCGATTCCTTCAACGGCAGCGGCGAACTCCGGGAGGGACCGGAAGAGGACGCTCTACCGATTCCGGATCTGGGCTCGGAGGTTGCAGCAGCGGCCGGACGAGGGAGATCAGGGCGGCAGCGCCGTGCGCCCACCCGTCGCCGCCATGGTCGCCCGTGCTCTCTAGTCGTCGTTGTCAAGTACGAGGAGAACTTATATACAAGTTTTTGTTGGTGATAGATGCGTGTCAACCACCCAGCAAAATGCAACATAAGCATCAATTTACTTCCCACATAAGCTTTCCCTTGCTTTGTCAACCCCCACTTCTAGGTTCTTGTTCATCTCCCGATCATTCCTCCATGTCAACATCTTCATCAACATCAGCAACACGTGCCCTTGGTGTCTGAGCTGCATCATGCACCCTCATTGCAACTGATTGGATCCTCGCTGCTCATTCCTCAATGCTCTGCATGGCACCCTCATTCTGGAGACCTGCCCAATACTAGAGGAAGGCACACATATAACGAGTGAGTTCGACAGGTGTCGACAACCCTGATTATCTCTGAATATGAGATCGGACGGATTAAGCGTGACTTGATTAGGTTATTCTGTGATCCTTGTGATTTGTACTACTTGCATGAGCGTGCACCCCTTATGTTTGTGATGCATCGAGGCCTTTTCTCCAAAGAAAGGTTCACAAATGTATATGTCGCTTACTGTTTGGATTATGGTTTGCACTTTTTTCATCTTCAGAAGCTCGTCTAAACGTTCGTCCAACCTGTATGCGGGGAACGATGACCTCGTTGGAGACATCGGGTACGTGTTATATGAGATGGGAAAAGCCCCCATCGTGGCAGTACATGAGGGTATGCTACCATCGGAGTACTACTCCATATCGTATACGTATAGGTGTATTACACATTGTCTAACATAACCATATAGACCACAAAGACGAGGAGTTTCTTACATAGCATGGACGGTGGTTGAGTCGGTTTGGACTTGTGCTTGGCCATGTATGTACGATGGTATACCACATTACCAGTTTACCACTACGTGTCCATATAGGTTTAGTACTCTCTAGTCTTTACATATTGGGTTATCATCGTGTTGGAGTAGGACTTTGGTCCTGGCGTGGGTGTGTGTGTGCATATATACACGTCCACCCCACGAATATTTATCGAAAAGAAAAGAAAAATTAGAGGGTGCGTGGCTATAAATTTTTCGTGTTCGTGTATTCAGTCAAATCTTCGCGGCGGCAGACAGTAGAACTCGTTGTTGGAAAAAAGGTACGCGCGAACGATCTAGGAACTTTTCACTCTTCCTAGCCAGGTCCGGCTCTGTGAATTCACCAGATGCTGTGACTGTTTTCAGTTGCCTAGTCGCCGGAGATCAGTCGATGGAAGCTGCGCCGGCGCCTGTGGCGGAGCAGCCGTCGACCGTTCCGATGGACAGCTTCGGGTGTTCGCCGGGAAGTGGTTTGTCACCGAGGAGTTCCTCAAGTACATCTTGGAAAGGTATTTTTCTTGGGTGCCCTATTTTCTTACATCGTTTGCTCTGCGTAAGTAAAAGTCTCGTGCTAACTAGATCTATCATGTAACAATGTTTTCGCATTCACTCCTATGAAAAGATCAGAAAAAAAAATGAAAAGATCGGCCTATTTTTCTTGCAGGTCACCCTCGCTGACTACCCTTCGGCTGGTATCTTGCTGCTCCACCCTCTTCAGTGCACGAGTTGTCGATGTCATAACAAAGTTGTAAAGTTATCACTAGGGTTCCGATCGAGTTTACCAATTCAGATACAGGTGGAGTTCGAATCTGGGGAGTAGGTAGGGAGAGAGAGGAAGGAGAAAGGGGAAGGATTACAGAGCCGGGTTGCCGTGATCCAACTGGATAACACACACCACACGACGGGTCCTTAAATACTTCAGCGACGCCACTCTGGGCCTTGATATCTTGGATTGGGCTTTCTCTCACGATTCGGCCTGTTAAGGCGAATCGGTGTCTTTGTCTTCCCGCCATTCGCCCCGGGATCCTCCACTTCACGATCTTCCGGCTCAATGCTGTCCTCTTGGCTGTAGGGGTCCCTGACACCCCTCCCCCCTTGAAAACCAGCTTGTCCCCAAGCTGGTGCAGCCGGGAACCGATCCTGCAAGTGCTGACGATCCTCCCAGGTTGCTGATGCAGCTGTGCCTGGTTGCCACTCCACCAATACTTGCTCAACTGTCTTGTTAGACTTCTTGCGCCAACGCTTGTCTAAGATCTTGGATGGAATTGCCAAAGCGTCAGAATCAACTGGAAGTTCAGAGGTAGCAGACATACCAGGTGATAGGGCTTGACGCAGAAGAGACACATGAAACACCGGGTGGACTGTGGAACCCTGTGGCAACGCCAATTTGTAAGCAACTTCGCTGACTTTGGCTATTACCCGAAAAGGACCATAGTACTTGAATAGCAATTTGTGATTTGCACGAGGAGCAACAGACGATTGGATGTATGGTTGAAGCTTGAGGAAAACCATATCTCCAGCCACGAATTGTCGAAATGTACGGTTCTTGTCAGCATACTTCTTCATTAGTTGCTGAGCTCGCAACAAATGCTGACGAAGAAGGTCTTGAACAACTCGTCTTTCAGCAAGCCAGGTCTCAAGGTTTGACACAGAACACGCTCCAGGTGGTTCAATTCCCCAATGTCTTGGTTCATGGCCGTACAAGACCACAAACGGTGATGAATTCAAGGTTGAATGGTGACTGGTGTTATACCAGTACTCGGCCATCGCAATCCAGCTGCTCCACTTCTTCGGACATGAGTGAACAAAACATCGCAGGTATGTCTCGACACATTGATTAACCCTCTCGGTTTGTCCATCTGTAGCTGGATGATAGGGTGTGCTCATCTTAAGTTCAGTGCCTACAGCCCGAAAGAATTCTCTCCAGAAACGACTGGTGAAAATTGGATCTCTGTCAGATACTATAGATTCTGGTAGGCTATGCAATTTCCAGACATTGCTCACAAACAACTTAGCAACCTTTTCAGCAGTGTAAGGATGAGCCATTGGTATGAAGTGACCATATTTAGAGAACCTGTCGACTACTACCATCAGACAATTGAAAGGACCAGATTGAGGCAACCCTTCTACGAAGTCCATTGCAATGTGCTGCCATGGCCTGTGGGGAACAGGTAAGGGTTTCAACAGGCCTGGATACTTTACCCTTTCCGGCTTGGCCTGCTGACAAATCTGACAAGACTGTACCCACTGTTTCACCTGTTTCTTCATACCAGGCCAAAAGAATAAAGCCTTGATCCTTTTGTATGTGACTGGTGCTCCAGAATGACCCCCCAGAACACTACTGTGAAAAGCAGCAAAGATTTTTAGCTGCAAAGTGCTATTACTGCCTATCCAGATCCTGCCACGATATCTGATCACCCCTTTATCTAGAGAAAAGTGTGGTCGAGCTTTACTGTCAAGAGACAAATCTGACAGTAGTTGTTTCGCCTGCTGATCAAACTGATAACCTAATATTACCTCCTCTAGCCAAACTGGCTGACAGACTGATAATGCGGCAACCACAGCAGTCTGATCATGTTTTTTTCTAGACAAGGCATCTGCAACATTGTTCTCCTTGCCCTTTTTGTACACAATTTGGTACCTGAGCCCTAACAGTTTGGAGAAGGCCTTCTTCTGCCAAGGTGTATGTAGCCTTTGGTCCTCAAGGTGAACAAGACTGCGCTGATCTGTTTTGATAGTAAACTCAGCATGCTGTAAATAGGTTCTCCACTGATCAACAGCTAACAGTATTGCTAAGTACTCCTTTTCATAAGTGGATAGACCAGCATTCTTAGGACCCAGTGGTTTGCTGAGGTAAGCAATAGGGTGTCCTTGTTGTTGCAACACTGCTCCAATCCCTTTATCACTCGCATCAGTTTCTATTTCAAATGGTAACTCAAAGTTGGGGATTGCCAGCACTGGAGCTGACACCAGTGCTTGTTTTAGCAGGTGAAAAGCTTTGTCTGCTTCAGGAGTCCATTGAAAAATGGTGTGTTTCTTCAATAGCTGTGTGAGTGGTCTTGCAATAATTCCATAGAAACGCACATGTTTCCTGTAGTAGCCAGTAAACCCTAGCCAACTACGCAACTCTTTAACATTAGTAGGTACCTTCCAATTAATGACCTCTTGGATTTTGGAAGGGTCAGTCGCCACCCCCTTGTCACTAATGACATACCCCAGATAGACAATGCTACTCTGACCAAATGAACATTTGGAACGCTTAACTTGCCATTGATCACGTCTGAGCAGAGATAGAACAATTGTAGATGTTGTACATGTTCCTGAATGGTGGGGCTATAAACCAATATGTCATCGAAGAAAACCAAGCAGAATTTCCGCAATACCGATTGTAATGTTCTATTCATGGCACTTTGGAAAGTTGCTGGTGCCCCTGACAGACCAAAAGGCATTACCTTGTATTCATAATGGCCTGAATGTGTGTAAAATGCTGTTTTGTGTTCCTCTCCTGGAGTTAACCTGATTTGGTGGTATCCCGCACGCAAATCCAACTTGGAGAACCATTTGGAGCCAGTCAACTCGTCAATGAGTTCGTCAATGATTGGTACAGGAAACTTTCTAGGAATTGTAAGCGCGTTGAGACGCCTGTAATCAATACACAACCGCCAGGTTAGATCCTTCTTCTGTACCACAATCGCAGGCGACGCAAATGCACTCGTACTTGCTTGTATGATGCCAGACTTGAGCAATTCTGCCACTTGTCGCTCAATTTCGTCCTTCATAGCTGGTGAGTGTCTATAAGGGCGAATCTGGATGGGTTGAGCACCTTCAATTAGTTGTATCTTGTGATCACAGTTCCTGCTTGGTGGCAAACCAGTTGGTTCAGCAAAAACATCCTCAAACTGCTCCAATACTGCCTGCAATTTTGGCGACAGTTCCTCTGTTATCTTCTCAGCATCCTCAGTTACAGCCTTGATGATAAATATCTGTTCAACATCTCCTTGCCTCTGTAATCCTGCTAGCTGGTCTACTGTGATAGCTTGGCAGGACAAATTTGTGGCTCCCACCCCTTGTAGGTAGACATCCATGCCATCATCACTGACTCTCAAACGTTTTGTGGTCCAATCAATGTGAATTGGACTGTGCTTGCAGAGCCAATCTTGCCCAAGGATGACATCAAATGCTCCCAACTACAGAATCTTGAAGTCTGTACAGAATTCATGCCCTTGTGAGACCCAGCCGCAGTTAATGACCTCCTGTGTACATGATATTTCCCTGTCATCAGCTACTTTCACCCTGACTGGTCTGGATACTGAAGATACACCCTGTAATTGGTCCTGTAACTTCCTGTTAACAAAAGAGACAGAGCTTCCCGAATCGACTAGCATGTGCACCTCTATTCCTTGTAACCAGCCATGTAACTGTAACACAGTGTTACTGGCATCTTTGTCCACAAGGTGGTCAGATAGTGCTTGCAGAGAAATGGCACAGAGGACTTCATTCTCCTGGTCTACTGAGATTTGATCATCAGTCATTCCCATAGCATCCGCCCCCATAAATTCCAATAACTCCTCCACAATATGTAACTGGATAGTGGCAGGACAACTATGATCATGTCCCCACTTTTCACCGCATTTGAAACAGAGTCCCCTAGCACGCCGATATGCTCTGAGAGTTGATAGTTTTGACCCTGAGTCACCCTGGTTTCTGGAAGAATCATTAACTCTACGATCACTGACAGAATTTGTGATGTTCTGTAATACACCTCTGCTGGGTGGTGCTGGTAATGGCATTGGACGCCCTTTGTGAGAAGAATTTACTGATCTATAAGCTGAGGGTCTCATACTGTCCAAAACTTCCTCCTGTAACAGCGCCAACGCACAGGCTGAATCTAGGTCCGTCGGCCGTTGCACCATCACCACTGCCCTGATGTCAGACCTCAAGCCCTCGATGAAACGAGTGAGGAAATACAAAGGATGAATCATGTCAGAATATGCTATAAGATTGTTCATTACTGTTTCAAAACGTTCTATAAAATCAGCTACTGTATCAGTTTGTTTCAAAGTATAAAACTGTCTTATCAGAAGTTGGTGTCTATCTCTACCAAAACGAGTACAGAGCAAAGTGCAGAAACTACTCCAATCAAGGCTAGCAAGCTTCTTCCTGACAGAATGAAGCCAGACTTTAGGTGAACCCACAAAATTCAGAGTAGCCATATTGACCCAGTAGGATTCATGAATTGAGAACACAGCGAAGTACTGCTCTGCGAGAGTCTGCCACATCTGAGGATTATCACCATCAAATGGTGGGAACTGTAGTGAAGGATTGGCCTGCCCCATATGCGATAGAAGGTGCCCTACTGTATTTGTTGATTCAGTACTTGCAGAACGAAGGCTCAGAGGGGTTTGGAAATTGTTCATACCCGTGACCGGGGTTAGCAATGGGGACGGCTCGTTCCCCATCGCCAGCCCCCGGTGAAGATGTGCCCCGCCGTGGCCTTGCCCGAGATCGGTCCCGTGCGGCGCTCTGCCGAGCAGAGACGAGGTTCCTTCCGCGTGGGCGCCAGCGACCTGAGCCGCTGCCTGATCTCCTGAGTTGACGACGGTTGAGAAACCGATCGCCTCCTTGTTCGATGCCCGTTGTAGCGCTGCAACGGCGTTGTGGAGCTCGTCGACGCGGGACTCGAGACGCGGTCGCCAGGTGCTGAGGTCGTGCAGATCATGTGGGAGCCCATCGATCTTCTTCTCCACCGAGTCCGATCTACGCTCCTGCTTATCGGCCGCCGCTACCAGTAGCTGGATCTGCTTGAGCAGCTCCTTGCTGGTGTCCTCCATGGATGCTTCCTTCTCTTCGCGAACTTGGCGCTGATGGCGCGTCTCGATGATTGACTCCAGATCGGTGGTCGACGGTGGAAGGGTGGTGGGTTGGCTCTGATACCAGGTGTAAGGTTATCACTAGGGTTCCAATCGAGTTTACCAATTCAGATACAGGTGGAGTTCGAATCTGGGGAGTAGGTAGGGAGAGAGAGGAAGGAGAAAGGGGAAGGGATTACAGAGCCGGTTGCCGTGATCCAACAGGATAACACACACACCACACGACGGGTCCTTAAATACTTCAGCGACGCCACTCTGGGCCTTGATATCTTGGATTGGGCTTTCTCTCACGATTCGGCCTGTTAAGGCGAATCGGTGTCTTTGTCTTCCCGCCATTCGCCCCGGGATCCTCCACTTCACGATCTTCCGGCTCAATGTTGTCCTCTTGGCTGTAGGGGTCCCTGACAAAAGTCAAATCTGAGCGAGCTCCGTTCCCTTGAACTAGACGATGTTAACATCACTCTGGATGAACTCACCGCTGTTCTTGAGAATTGCCCTGTCCTTGAGGTTCTTACCGTGCACGATTGCTTAGGGATGGACGTGGAAGACGGGCATGTCGTTCGAGCGAAATTCGCCCGGATCAAGAACCTGACGTACGAATGTTATGATTATGTCATGGATGACCCTTGGAACGATTATTATTTTCAGCCATGAAGGTGACTTACCCTGATTATTTTTGAAGCTGAGACCACAGATAAGAGACTTGAGGAATTTATTTTGTGATCCTCATGGAGTCATGGTCTATACTACTCCATCCGATCAGAAATGATCGACATAAATATATCTAAATATGAATGTATCTATATCTATTTGAGTGTGTAGATAGATACATTCGTATTTTGACAAATAAATGTCAATCATTTCGGATCGGAGCGACTGCTTGCATGAGCGCGCTTGCACCTCTTATGTCTGTGATGCATCGCGGCATTTTCTCTATTGAAAGGTTCACAAATGCACGGTCACTTAATTTGTTAATTGTTTGGATTCTGTCTTGCATTTTTTTATCTTCCCGATGCATTGTATCTCAAGTAGCCTTTGGTAGGCCATGTCCAGCAGCTCGTCCAAACGGTGGCGTAATTGAAATATAGACAGTAGCTTGTCCAAACTCGTTTAATGTAGACACGATCCTCCGAACTCCTCTCGACATCGCCCACAATTGGAGGACACGTCCACAAATTTTTCGTGCAGCAAACCCTTCGAGCCCTCTTTCCCCACCCCTATCCAGAGCGGTTGGAGACGAGGAGAACGCCTCACCACCCCCAACAAGGTCGATTTGCGGTCCAGACCGCTAGGCCAAGGTACTGGTTTTTTGTTTTGAGAGGTTGGAGCGACGGGTCCTCGATCCAACCCATGCCGTGTTGCCTTTACCGTCGGAGTATGAAGTATGTAGACAAAGTCAATATCTATAATTTCAAATCATGAAATATTTTACATAATGCATTTGCTATTACATGCGTTCGATATTTCTTTCTACAGTATGCTTCATCAGAGTTTGACTTAATAAATAAAACTAATCTACAACATCTTTTGGAAGCCCCTCTCTTTTACTTTGTTCCGTATGAAAACGGAGACCTAGCCAGACCTAGCCGCCGTCCCCGGGTCGTCACCGCATGGGCGACTCCAGAGGCCCCTTCCCCGACCCCTCCAGTCCCCCTCACCGGCGTGCTCTCGGCCCTTGCCATCACCGTCGGCGGTGGCGGTGGCGATGCCTTCCTGTCTAAGACGGAGGGAAGTGGAGGGCTTCGAGGCGGCAATGGGGCGCTCGCGGCAGGGCCAGCTGGCACGACTCTAGTGGTCGGGGTCTAGATCTAGCCGAAGAGGCGAGGAGGAGAGGAGCGAGATGCGACGGTAGCGCGGCGGTGTTGCTCCGGCTTCAGCGATCCGATTTGGGTCATGCCTGTTCCGGGCGGACGGATGTGGGCGTACGGTGCAGCGGCTGCCTTCTCCTTCGCTGATCTGACTGGCAGCATGGGGGCCTGCTGGTTTTGCTGAATAAGGTGGCGGTCCTAGGATTTCCTCTAGCGCCAAGACGAAGATCTGCTTGATGTTGGCCTTTGTTGATCTGGTTGTTGACGAGTTTCGGAAGGCTCCGACGGAGATCTCTGTTGGGCGTTTGATGCAGATTCCTGGATCAGATGGGATTCGGTCGTGTGCGCCCTATTTCAGCTTGTTTAAAAAAATTGTAGGGTGTGACGCGAAGCAATGTTGTTGGTTGACATTGTGGCATGTCGATACTTCGATTCTCATGCTGAAAACAGTGGCGAAGAATGTCATGGAGGCTGAGGTTTGAGGTGTAGTAATAGTGTATCGAGTCTTGGTGGCAATGAGGAATTTGCTTGGTGATTCGTGACTCGTAGCAGTGGCGTCGGCAAGTGGGGGCGGAAACACAATAGGAGTACAAAGTCCTAACTTCCAGGGTGAAAATACGACGTCTAACCTTAATTATTGGTTGTGCCTAGCAATGTTCTTGTTGAAGACATTGTTTTGAGAGTACGAACTATCTCTAGGGTGAAAACCTATGATCTTTGATCGGGCGACGGCGGCGCTGATGCACTATTTTCTTCTTTGAGGCGTCTTTTCTTGGAGAATTGAACTTCGGGTATTGTATTGGTGGCGGATGTGTTGCAACTACAAAGAATTGATCACTATAGCAGATCTTTCTTCCTTCTTTTTTTCTTCTTCTTTTTATCTTTTGACTGTATGCATTTGTAATGTCTTAATCCGTGATGTCTAAGACATTACGTTGTTACAGAGGCTAGATGATTAGTATCTCCACGATATTAATATATTTCTTTTATCAAAAAGAATATTTATATTGTGTAAGAGGAAGCTAGTTATCAATATATCATCAGCATCAGTATCATGACCCATGACTGCTTTTCCCAGTCCAAGCAAGTCATGAGGATCAGCTAGGCCTAGGCCTAGGCTACGCGCACTCACTACTCAAAAATGGAATTGAGTCAAAAGGAACCATGTATCCATGGGCGCAACTGGGGAGTCAAACCCAACAAAGTCTAGTGCACTACTACCTTTTTATTTTATTATGACTGTCTAGTGCCTAGTGTACCAGTGTAGGAGTGCCGCGATATGGAGGCCGAACCAAGCTCGGTTCTTAAAAAAATTGAATCCGCATTTTTATATTTTAAAAATCTAGAAAAAAACATGGTTGTGGATAATATCTATATCCAAAAAAATTCAATCACAAATATGTTGTATTCTGCTCTGGAAAAAAAAGACAAATATGCATATCTGTTGAACATTGCGTTATCTCAAAATTTTGAAATACTGCCAAATTTGTTATTTTTGCGTAGCTCAGAATAATACGATTTTGATCTTGAAAATTTTCACAGTGGTGGATTTAGGTATTCCCTACAACTATGATTATTTTCATTTTTTTTTTTGAAACAAAAAATTGTGGATTCAATTATTTTTTTGAGAACCGAGCTCCATAGAGCTCGGCCTCCATTTGGACTTTCCGCGTAGTGTACGGCTTAATTGTTGTGCATTTGTGCGATAGTTAGTGGGTGGCGAGCTTTCGCCGATCAATCGATGATCGATCAGGCTCCAGTGAAAAAGAAAGTGAACTCACCATGTTTGTCTTTCATTTTCCATGTGTCGAACTGGTGCTAAACTGCCAACTAGGATGCTGTGTCACCAAATTGGTTGCAGGTGTTTCTGTGTATTAGAAAAATATCGCGCGTTGCAACGGAAATTTCTTAAAAAAAATATTATGTAAATGAAATCAGTATAATACGTATGAAATGTTCAATTTTCAAGATTCAGTTGATCACAATAGTCGTGACACTAAATTTAATTCACGTTAAAATTGTTGAATATTTGAGAACTAAATATTAGTGATGTGGAAAATTATGTGGCTGAAAAAAGATGACATGAATAGGTGCATGAAAGATATACTACTATTAATTATTATTAGTGGAAATGACATGGATAATTAATTAATTTGCTAAAATATATGAATAGTTGATAGAAAAATAATTAATAAGTATATTTTAGTGGGGCTTTGCTTTATAAGATGTATAAATATGCTTAGACTGGAGGTGAGGATGAAAACTATACTTCAGAAGAGCTAAGCTGACCACTAAAACTAGCCTCTTCTTTTGTGCTTCTTTTGGGCTATCTATGGCACATGCACGGTTGACAAACTGAAAAAGGCTATAGCTTCTTTTACGTAGCAGCGTGGACCGAATGCCATGATATGGAACGGTGGGCGCAGATGCAGATGCAGTAGCTCACCTCGACTCCATCTATAGCTAGGTTGTTATCCGCATGATTGCCTCTCCTAGCTGCTGCAAACAACTTTCCTAATAACAATATCACAGATCTTAAGCACAGCCCTTGATTAATTAATATTCTAACCTAACCTAACCTGGCTATTCTCAAAAAAAAAAAAAAAAAAAAAAAATCTAACCTAACCTGGCTATTCTCCACGTATGTAACTTCAAAACCATATACACTTCTTGTTCAAAAAACCATATACACTTCACATCTTTGTCGAAAAAAATATACACTTCACATCTCGGACACTTGACAGAGTTTCATCTGAACATTAATCTGAGTGTGATGGTGACTGTGAACAAATAGATCACTGGATTGGTCCACACATGTATTTCAACAATTTTCCAGACCTAGTCACTCACGTAAGTGGACTCACACACGCACGCACGCACACATTATAGCTAGCTTTTCACCTGAGCAGTGGTCAGATATGCGTCATCCACACAATGTGTAGCAACTAAGCAGGAGGAGCTATCTAGAAAGATTAGCTGGGAAGCCATGGATGGCAATGTCCATGTCCATGGGGTTTAGGCTGAGGTCAAATATCAAAAGGTGATGCAGATGGATATGGATGCAGCATCGCTCCACCACCTTCGTTTGTCTACCCTGTGGTCAGCTCACTCATGCGCACCAGAATCTAATCCACCACCTAATGTCCAAATTAAAGCCTGTACAAATACACCATGAGAAAACCGATGCGATGAATAAACTTCTATTTTTTCAATAAAGAATAAACTTCTATTATCGGAAAAAACGTGATCATGTTTTTATTGCGGGAATCGGAAAAGATGTGACCGGAAATTTTCTTTCAGACGGTCCATGGTCGAGATTTTGACTCTCTAGATATATATATTACACAACCATTTATTTTTCGGCGATTTCGCGAACTTGATCTCACATGATTTCCTGGAATGATCTAAGGACACACAAGAACGTGTCATTTTCCTTGCAAACAGAGGTTGACACTTGACACCACCCACGTCCCCACTATCTACAACCCATCCTCAATCGACACGTCTCAATTCCTATCGGCCTTCGTTAAGTGATGACGTGTTATTAAAGAAAATAAGAAATGGAAGTGTTGACAGATACCTGAGGTGCCCTGCATTCTTAAACATACTTGATCTAGATCTTACCACGTCATACCAAACATTTCAAAGCAAGTTTCAACCATATGTATACATACTTAGGCCTTGTTTACTTCTAGTGTATTTTAGGGAAACAGAAGGGATTATTCCCAATCCCGAAAAATCCCGAGTACGCCATTTACTTCTCTGGGTTTGGACAGGATAATCCTCAAATATTCCCACAAATCCCCTCATTTTTTCTAGATTAAAAACTCTAACTCATACTAGTGTATTTTTTGGGAAGAGTATTTGAGGGGATTGGGTGAACACCAAATCTCCTCCCATCTCCAACTTTTTGGGGGTTGAAATACGAGATAAGTAAATAAGGCCTTATTAGTGTAGATATAAGGTTAACTAACATGTATACCAAATATTCGAGAGCAAGTCATGACGGCCTTTCTAAAATAAATAAAAAATGTGTGTTCATAACTTTATATTCACATTTATCAACCCTTCACACATCCACTTTCGTGCACTCTCTAGATCTTTCCACATAGATAGAACATTCCAAATCAAATTTCAACCATGTGTTTATTTTGATCAAAACTTTGATCACCTTGTACCCATCTCAAAATAGTATACACTTTATTTTCCTTTATTACTTGCCCAATAGTGTTGCATACTAGGAATACATTTTGACCTTGAAAACCTTCCATTCCTTGCATATTGTTCTCCTCTCTATATATATGGAGTCAAGCGGTTGGGTCTTGCTTTCTTCTTGGTGGTGCGTACCATAGCTTAGCTCGTCCACTTGCTTCCACGCCAGATCAATCTCGACGCCCATGGCGCGCGAGTCATGGCTCACCAAGGTCCGGTCGGCCATGTCCTCCTCCACAAAGTCGTCGCCATCTTCCTCATCGTCGGGGGTACCGCCGCCGGCCGGCGCCAACAGCAGGAAGGGCAACATCGGCATCCTGGCCTTCGAGGTGTCCAGCCTGGTGTCGAAGCTGCTCCACCTGTGGCGTGCCGTGGGGGATGTCGCGGTGGCACGCCTCCGCCACGAGACCCTCTACCTCGACGGCGTCCGCAAGGTGGTCTCCGACGACGACGCCTTCCTCCTCGGCCTCGCGCGCGCCGAGCTCGTGGACGCGCTCCGCGCTGCGGCCGACGCCGTCGCCGCGCTCGCAGCGCGCTGCGCGGATCCCTGCCTCCGCGAGTTCAGGGACGCGTTCCTGGAGTTCGCCGAGGTTGGTCGTGACCGGCACCGGTGGGCGGCGGCGACGTGGAAGGAGATGGACGCGAGGGCGCGCAAGATGGAAAAGCAGGTGGCCGGCACCGCCGCGCTCCGCAGAGCCATGGAGGAGCTGGTTGAGGCCGAGCACGGCCTCCGGAAGTTCCTCCGGTGCGACGTTGGTGGAGGCGGTGGCGGGGGGTGCCATAGGCGCAGCTTGTCGGCGAGCAAGATCTCGGTGGCGGCGGAGCAGCAGCAGCTGATCTTCTCGAAGAAGCAGGATGTGAAGCACCTCAAACAGACGTCTCTGTGGGGATGCACCTTTGACGCCGTCGTCTCGTCGCTGGCGCGCGCGGCGTTCACCGTCCTTGAGCGCATCAAGCTCGTATTCGGCGACGGCGGCGGCAGAGACCAGCGGCATGCGCCGCTCCACCGGAGCCTCACCCTCTCCTCGGCCGTCCACCCGTCCGCCGACGCACACTCCCCGCCATCGCGCAAGTCCATGTCGATGGAGACGTTGCCGCCTTTCGACGATGTCGCCGTCGTCCAGGCCCAGAGCGCGAACAAACGGCAGCGCGGCTTCTTCGAGTACAGCTCGGCGACGCTGGTACCGCCGGCGGGGACGCTGGGCGCGGCGGCCCTAGCGCCGCGGTACGCCGGGCTGGTGATCTCGATCGAGCGGATGGCGCGGTCGCCGCGGCGGCTGGTGGGGCCCGACGAGCGGGACGAGCTCTACGGCATGCTCACTGCGAGCGTGCGCGCGCAGCTCCGGGCGCGGCTGCGCGGGGCCGTGGCCGAGGCGGACGCGGGGCTCGCCGGCGAGTGGCGCGCCGCGCTAGGCAGCATCCTGGAGTGGCTGGCGCCCATGGCGCACGCCACTGTGCGGTGGCAGGCGGAGCGCAGCTTCGAGCAGAGGAAGACGACCACGACGGCGGGGATGACGACGGACATAACCCGGATGCCACCTCGGGGCGGTGCCGGCAACACGTTTTTGCTACAGACGCTGCAGTTCGCTGACCGCGACAAGGTGGAGGCCGCCGTGGCGGAGCTGCTCGTCGGGCTCAACTACGTGTGGCGGTTCGAGAAGGAGATGAGCTGCCGCGCGCTCTTCGCCGTCCACCGCCAGCTCCAGGACCGCGGCAACTTCGACGGCGCCGGCGCCGTGGAGGACACCGGCGGCGATTGCCGAGTTGGAGGCTACGCCGTCGCCGGGAGCGGCAATGGAACAGTAAGCTCATGCGCGTAGACCGCCTGATCACAAACCGATGGCGTCGATCCACCGAGAAATTCGTGTGTTTAATTGTTTCTTGTTTTCTCGGCCCCTAGCTAAAGATTTTGTGGTAATTGGGCCAAATGGGATCTTGCTGTGAGTGATTAACTAGCTCCTCCTCCTGCATGTAATAGTACATAGAAATGAAATATTCTCATATATACACAGTATATATTTTGTGGTTGAGATGAGATGATAGCAACATACATGATGAAGCTCCAAGGTCATGACAGACAGCAACCCTACAAACAGTGAATTGACTTGTGGCAAATGGCAGCAGTTCAACAAAATGATGATGATGAGATGATGTGTGTGTCCACTCCAGGGGAGGCAATGGCTGCAACAGTAAACCCAAAGCTGTAGATTTGTTCCTCGATTCAGTTGCTGTAAATCCAAGCATTCACCCTTCTACACACTCAGCAACTTTTCTACTTGCTGCTAGTTGCCCAATTAATTAATTAACCTGCATCTGCAGCCTGTCACTGGAATTGGGGAACACATGGGTAGGCCTGATGGTTGAGTCAAATCATGATGGAGGATCATGCAATCACATGCTAAGCTAAGCTGCCTCTGAACTGAATCAGAGAGGGACTTGAGCTGCTCTGGATTAATTAACTTGTGTAATGCTCCAGTCCAGCTGAAGCAACTGGATGCTGCATCAGAGGTCAGACCAACTATGCATGCACCTACCAAGTATTCTACTCCTACAAATATATGTATCCTTGTGTCTGTACAATGGAAGATCTCAATCTATTTTGATTACAGTAGCAGCCAGCTCTCCACAGCTGTTTAATTAGGTGCATCAACACCTAGCTGCTTGTCCTCACATGTATATGTTACAGGTTCTACATTTCTGGAACTCTTCGAACTTCCAACTCACATTTACAAAAAAAAGTAAAATTATGCTCTCTCAAGTAGTATTCACGTTTTTGACCTACTGAATCAATCTACAGCTACATCTGTTCAGGTTTATACATGT
Source organism: Puccinellia tenuiflora (assembly GCA_012064385.1). Lineage (NCBI taxonomy): Eukaryota > Viridiplantae > Streptophyta > Magnoliopsida > Poales > Poaceae > Puccinellia > Puccinellia tenuiflora. The sequence continues at coordinate 106,483 of QRDG01001463.1, read as the reverse complement.
CTCCATCTTGCACATAGGCCAGGGGTGATATGCATGAAAGCTCCTGAACATCGATCAAAGAATCATGTCACATGTTGTGCTTGTATCTCTGAAAGTATGAACATTTCCTTTTGATGCCATGTCACTGTTAATGCGGTGCAAAACACTATCCTATCTTCTTAAAGTCCATCCAGGCAGACATAAGAAAGAAATAAAAAAAGTGACCTTCTTCTGAAAGAAAATGCTTTGTGCAACTAGTGAAAAAAAAAACAGCTACTTTAATCATGGCACACCGGTTGGTGGTTACCTGAAGCTTTAAGTAATCCATATGTGCAAGTGGTTAGTGGTAGCTGCTCTAAGCTCATCTCCTGTAGCTAGTATAGTATATACTCCAAAAGCATAGAGGTATAGACACTCAATCCATGCACTTACCTACCATCAAAAAGGAAAAAAAAATGGTATAAAGTATAATTTTGTAAAATTTTCAAACAACAAGAAATAAATAATCTTCACTCATGTGGTTAGTACAATACTCGATCCAGCTGCAAGGAAAACATATGGTGCGAAGCATGATTTTTTTTAGCTCTTTTCCAACTACAGAACGAAAATTAATAATCATGTAGCACTACAAAGAGGTGGGTGTGTGCATGATTGATTATGTGAAAACAGATATTTTGTCAAGATTTTATTGAAACAGATAGCAAGCAAAATTTATCTATATAGAATCCGGGTTGCTTGTATATATACCCACACATTGTAGCTTTAAAATCCACGCGTCTTCTTAATTATTCAAAATAGTGCAGTGCAGTGCAGATTGGAGAAGAATGTACCAAGAACGAAACCTTTGGGATACTTGGCTGATTTTTTTTTTTTTTTGAGAAATATACTTAGCTGCTAATGGCTTTCTCAAGTTGTGTTCATAGTAACAGTTGCTGTTCTGCCTTTGTATGTAAAATTAAATAAAGAAATTAAAGTCACAACTTGTGGCAATAGATTACAGACAAGTTAAATCTAGTCACTCATGATTGGTCAGCGAGACCTTTGACTCGACAACACGCGACTAACTAGCTCGAGTGCATCCATGTGAGTGGAGCGAGGGCCCTCCAAATTCCAAAAGAGAAGCAATGGATTTTCTTTCTTTCTCAAGAGAAAGGGCACAGCGTAGCATTGATTTGGATCTCAGAGCATGGTTTTTGTTGATTCTCTTTGTCAAAAGAAGAAAGAAAGGGAAATAAAGTCTAGAATTGTGCTCTAATTTCTCTAGTCCAAAGAGGATGTAGGCTATGGCCAGGGGCGGAGGCAGGATTCCTTATTTTTGGAGATTAGGAGGGGCCGGTTAAAACAAAAATCTCAAATTATACACTGTTCAAAAAAAATTACCAACAAATCAATGGTGTTAGGGGGGGCCAGGGCACCTGCTGATCCCCTCCTGCCTCCGCCCCTGGCTATGGCGGGTCCCTGAAAGCGAAGATGCTCAATCGTGTGCGTATAATTAAAATCAGAAAATGGCCAGATGCATGATGATGGTCTCCATGAATGTGCTTTCTTATGGTAATTAAGCAGCACTAATCATCATTTGGAGAGCATTATTATTGATCACACCTTGACGAATAGTGGCACAAGAATGTGGATTCCAAATGTTTCTACTCAGGTAATAAGATGATGGGCGTAAAAGTTAGGATCGAGATTGGGTTTCTGAACAAGTGTCGGTTTCAGGAATCAGAGAAGCTGATATTTATTTACTGAATTATGTAGTTTTCTTGTTACTCACAATATCTTTTCCTTGTGGCAAATAATTAAGGTGCATATAGATGTAGAATCTCCTGATAATCTAGTTAATTTTCACAGAAACGCCAAACAAATAAAGAAGAAGAATTGATACGATGTGCTCTCGAGTATATGTGCTTTAATAAAGCACAATGTTCAAAGGCTGGAGTGTATGCTTTATTCGACATTCTCAAAACATTTGATCTCCCAATGCTTTGTTTATCAGGTAATGTTTTCTTCGACCAAGAAACTTTTCAGTCGATTAACCTTTCTTTGTAGGTTCTTTGTAATGTAAGGTTTGATCCTCAGACTGTGTGCCTTACGGTTAAACAATTTGATGGTGCATTGGTAGGAGTCTGGGAGAGGAGGGGAGGCCATACTCCACATCAATATTTTGACTTGAGGCTTAGAGGGAGCACAAATATTCTTATGAGCTTTGCAATTATGTATAATATACTCATTTCTACATCAATCCCTCTTTCCCACAAGTTTTCTCAATAATTTAGTGATGATTTCCAAAAAACAATGTCAAAACCAATCCATACTACAAATTTTTTTTTTTGAAATATAAGACTGCAGGGCTTGAGCCCCACAGTATTTTATTAAAACCCCACCAACCAACAAGTTATTTACAACATAATTACAACTCAAAAAATAGAAGAAGGATAACTATACAAGAGTGTCAATCCATGATGACAATTGGTGTAAGTGTGCTGCCTTCACCCTATGCATAAGCATGGTGATGTCATGTAAAAAACCTCTCTTCCAGCCCCTGAAAGATGGTAAAACATTCTGAAACACTGCCTCATTCCTTTGCTTCCATATGTTCCATGCTGCCAAGATGACCACTTCAGTAAAGAAGGGCTGGCGAAAAGATCTCTTGGCCATGAAGAATACCTGTTCAAACGAGTTCCCATGTACCCAATCAACTTGAAGATATGTCCAGATCCGGGCACTAAAAAGGCAAGTGAAGAAAAGATGTTTCCAATCCTCGGTCCGTCCAGAAGTGTAGAGAGGGCAATGAAATATGTCAGTAACATTCCAATGTCGCCTTTGAAGCATGTCCCTTGTGTTCAACCGATCACTTACTAATAACCAAGCAAACACCTTTACTCTAAGGATCACCTTGCTTTTCCATATACACGCATAGATCTTAGATGCCTGGATGTGCCTGAAGGAGTGATGATAAAACCTGCCAGCAGTGTATGTGCCTCCAGCCCAAATGGTGCACCATTGATCCTTCTCCAATGGGTTTAATAGCACCGACCCAAGTAAGACTTGTAAAGACTGAAATTCCTGGTAAGCTTGAGTAGAAAGAGGAAGAAAGAATAGCTCTGTTCTGTCCTGACATTCGATCACCTCTTGGACAGATAAATTTTTGTCAAGCGCAAAAGAATATAATCTAGGAAATTGAGACTGCAGCAAACCATCTGAATGCCAAATATCGGACCAAAACAAAGCAGTGTCTCCAGTTGAGATCCTAACAGTGGTGATTGATCTGTATGCCTCCACAAGCTTCATCACATCACGCCACCAAAAAGAGCCACAAAGGTTAGCAGTATGAGGGACCTCGTCATCATAGTATCGCCAAACCAAATTGACCCATGGGGTATCCAACTTATTATAGAACTTATGCAAAAACTTCATAAGCAAAGCATCATTCTGTGCCTTGAAATTCATGATCCCTAAACCACCACTCCTTTTTGGTTTACATACCATGTCCCATGCAGCTAAGGATTGTTTTTTTGATTCCGGATTACTACCCCTCCACAAACATTTCCTTAGTATTCTGTCAATCTGCTTAATTATTCCTTGTGGAATACTGAGAGAGCAAAGGAAGTAAACCGGCATTGAAGCAAGACACGAGCTGATTAATTGAAGGCGACCACCATATGCTAAGAACATGGAACTTGCAGTTAATCTCCTCTCCATCTTGTCCACCAAAGGCATGAAATCCACAATTTTTGGTCTGGTTGTGCCCACAAGTAGTCCCAAATAAGTGAAAGGTAAAGTTCCAACTGTACATCCAAAGCCTTGGGCCAATCTTTGTACTTCTTGCTCCGAGATGTTAATAGGCAGCATACAAGATTTGTGAAAGTTTACTGATAAACCTGTGGAGAAGGTAAATTTATTGAGAGCATCTTTAAGCACTGCTAACTGAGCATCATCAGCCTCTACTATCAAAACTGTGTCATCCGCATACTGAACAATGGGGTAGTCTCTCTCAGCTATAGGAATTGGTAAATTAAGCAGCCCCCTATCTTTCAAATCATTGATAATGTATTGAAGAAGCTCCCCAACTAGCACAAACAATAAGGGGGAGAGAGGATCTCCTTGTCTTACACCCCTTCTACACCTGAAATGCTTCCCAGGAACACCATTGACTAAGACAGAGGAGGTGCCAGTCTCAAGCAACATCTTCACCCAAGTAATATAACTCTCAGGAAAGCCCATTCTAGACATAATGAGGTAAATTGCTTGAAATTCCATAGAATCAAATGCCTTCTCAAAATCCAACTTCAGAATGACAATGGGTTTTTTAGATGAATGACACTGGTGAATATACTCAAAAGACCAAGCAAGGCAGTCTTGTATCGTTCTCCCTTTAATGAAGCCATATTGATTTCTGTGGATGTAGTTCTCAATCTTGGATTGAAGACGATCAGCCAGCAGCTTTGTAATGAATTCAAGGCAGCAATTTGTTAGCGAGATAGGCCTGTAGTCTGACATTTGCTCAGGTGAAGACTTTTTTGGCACCAAAGTAATAAATGAAGTGTTGATATTTTCTAATTGAACGTTCCCAGAATGGAAGTCTTGAGCCAAATTGTAAAAGTCATGTTTTACAATGTCCCAGCATTTTCTCATGAACATGCCATTGAAGCCATCTGGCCCTGGGGCTCTATCCAAAGGCATGGATTACTTTGGTTACTACAAATATTTTTTGGAAAGGGGTCATCCTCCCAGCTTTGTAATGAATTCGAAAAGGAGGATGACCCCTTTCCAAAAAATATTTGTAGTAACTGAAAAAAATATTTCAAAAAAAATACAAAATGTATTTTCAAAGTACTATGACATCTACAAAATACATTTTCAAAGATGTTGTCCGGCACACTTGAGCAGGCCCCAAGTTTCGAGGCCCACTCCCCCCCTGGGCCATTGGGGTATCGGAGCTTCGGGGGGGGGGGGGGGTGCTGTTGTGGCCATTTTTCTTGTCCGACACCCCAACAGTCCTTTGGGGGGTGGGGTGCTTTGGGGGAGCCGGTTGACGACCCACAAGTTTAAGGGATCTATCGTAGTTTTTTTTATTAGTAAGAGTGTCGAACCCAATGAGTAGCAGAAGGTGTTGACATGTGGTTTATAGCAAGGTTTCACTGTAAATACTGCAAGACAACTTTGTAGGTCTGATACGTATCAAACGTATCTATAATTTTTTACTGATCCATGCTTGTTTTGTGCCATTGTCACATGTTTTTACTATCTTATTATATCATTTTGAGGCATTTTATTGGACTAACCTATTGACAAGATGCCCAGTGTCAGTTCCCTGTTATTGTAGAAAGTTACTTTTGGAAATATTCTCGGAATTGGACGAAAATTTACAACGATTTTTTATTGAAGAAATAAGGAACGGAGCCAGAAGGGCAACCCTGGGGGAGGCCCACAGGCCAAGGGCGGGTACCAGCCACAGTCCCCCTGGACCCGCGTGCGCAGGCCGCCTCTGCCCCTCGGGCACCCCCTTGGCTGCCTCCGACGCTTATAAATTAAGTCCCGACGAAAAAACCATAACGCCCGAAGGATTTTCCCAAATACGATATAGAGCTCCGCCGCCATCGCCGAGAAGTTTCGGGGGCCAGATTGATCCTGTTTCGGCACCCTGTCGGGACGGGAATTGGCCCCCGGAGCCATCTTCATCGCCACCGCTGCCTCCGGGATGAGTTGTGAGTAGTTTCCCCGTGGACTACGGGTTTGTAGCAGTAGCTAGATGGTACTCTCTCCCCTTGTTGTTCAATACCATGTTCTCGTGAGCTGCCCTACATGATCGAGATCAATCCGATGTAATAGGCGTTGTGTTTGTTGGGATCCGATGGATTGTCACATGATGACCCACAAGTGTAGGGGATCGCAGAGTATCTTCGAGGGAAGTAAAACCCAAATTTATTGATTCGACACAAGGGGAGCCAAAGAATACTTATAAGTCTTAGCAGCTGAGTTGTCAATTCAGCCACACCTGGAAAAGCAATAGTAACAGAAGTGATGTGAAAGCAATAGTGATATGAGAGCAATAGTAACACCAAAGTAGAAGCAACAATAGTAACAACGGAGGCAATGGCGTGGAAAATAGTTGATGGATGAATATGGACCGGGGTTCCCAGCTTCGCTAGTGGTAACTCTCCAATAAAAATAACACGTGTTGGGTAAACAAATTACAGTCGGGCAATTGACAAGATTGTGGGCGCATAACAATGCTATCATGACAAGGTACTGAAATATTTAATTGGGCATTATGTCAAAATACATAGACCATTATCCAACTGCGTCTATGACTAATAATCCACCCCCGAGATCGCTATCCAGCATGTCTCCCAGAAGTATTAAGTTGTAAGGAACAGATCATTGCAATAAGCGTGGTGCATAATGTAAGCAATGAAACAACACAAGAAAGTAAACACCGTTGTTTTACCCCTAGTAGCAACAGCACATCTTTAGTCTAAATCGTTTCTGTCAACCCGAGCTCAGACAAAAAGAGGCATGAACCTACTATCTAGCATAAATACTCCCTCTTGGAGATACACAAGTAATTACGTGATCAAGGCAACCACAAGGATCAGAGAGCATGCAAGATCTTAAATAAAACATAGATATAAGTGATGAATAAACTTGATCTAATTCCACAATTCATCGGATCCCAACAAACACAACACCGATTACATCAGATGAATCTCAATCATGTAAGGCATATCATGAGACTATTGTATTGATCAACATGGGAGAGCGAGAGTACCAACTACCTACAGCTAGAACCCGTAGTCCATGGGGGAACTACTCACGGAGCATCATGAAGGCGGCGTAATCGAAGGAGATGGCTCCGGGGGCAATTCCCAATCCCGGCAGGGTGCCGGAACAGGAACTTCTGTCCCCCGGATTAGGGTTTTTGGTGGCGGCGGAGCTCAGATGCGTTTCTGGAGAAAACCTTCGATGATCTCGCATTTTTAGGTCCCCTCCCAGACTTGTCCTTCTGGCTCCCGGGGTTTTCTGGTGAATTAGAATTTCTGTAATTTTTTCGGATTTTTCTGAGCACTTTGGATTTTGGACCTTTTCTGCAATTCACATACATAATAAAATAGAAACTGGCACTGGGCATCTTGTCAATAGGTTCTTCCAATAAAATATGTCAAAATGATATGAAAACATAGTAAACACATGTGGCATTTGATATAAAACAAGCATGGAACATAAAAAATTATAGATACGTCGGAGACGTATCATCACGTTATGATCAGATTATTTATGTTTATAAATTGTTGTTGCTGCAATGTTGTTATGCTTAATTCTTGCCACTAGTGCACGAGTGGCATGATTTTAGATTTGGTCATGTTATGTTTGCATGAATATAATTGTTGCTTAGATCGTACCTACAAGTTGTATGCAACTATTACTAGTCCGGAACCGGCGACCGCGAGTGACAGAAACATGGACATCAATGGGGATGGTTAGTAACTTGAAGATTGCATGTGTTTACTGAATGTTAATGCTTTGCTCCGGTGCTCTATTAAAAGGAGCACATTAATTGCCATACTTTCCTTTATTGGACCGGCAGAAACCAGATGTCAGGACAAAAGATGTTGTGTGAATTCTCCTCGCGAGTAGATACAACTATATATGGAACACATGCCTACGTATGATTATTAGACTTGAATGCTTTGTCATAATTAATTAGTGTAATTCTGTCAATTGCCCAGTTGTAATTTGTTCACCCAATGCATGATTATTTGCTTAAGAGAGTTACCTCTAGTGAAACTATGAACCCCGGTCCATTTTCCACCATCATTGCTTTCGTGTTACTATTACTGTTCTCAAATCACGGCTACTTTCACCCCTCTTGTGTTACTTGTGCTTCTCCAGGTGTGGCTGAATTGACAACTCAGCTGCGAAGACCTTTAAGAATTCTTTGGCTCCCCTTGTGTCGAATCAATAAATTGGGTTACACTACCCTTGAAGACTATTGCGATCCCCTATACTTGTGGGATATCAAGGTCATTTTATAACAACGAGGAATTTAATAACGATTAAATAAATATGCAAAATAAAATTATAGCAAGTGGCCCAATCCTTTTGAGAGCAAAGGACAAGCTGATTGTGATACTTATGATGGTTAAAACATTCCCGAGGACACAGGGGAATATTAAAGTTAAAAAAAACACAGGGGAATATTGTCAAGTTACTTTCGTCACATGCCATTGATTAACTTTCATTGATTTGATAAGTGTTGTGTGGGTGAACCTAAACTAACATACTGTTCATACTTGGACTTATATACTATTGTGATTATACCCCTTGTAGGTATCCGTGAATACAATAAAATAATTAAGATAAATCTAACCACAACTGTAAACTCTCTGATCCTATACTCCGTCGTGCACCGGTTTACAAATTGGTGTTTAGGTTTCTGCCATTCCGGCAACCCTATCATAAGCAAACCAACACACGATGCATTTCCCTAGGCCTATAAAAGGTGAAGTATCAGGTAGTCAACGTTCACATGACACCACCAAAGAAATAACACCACAACTTAAATATCAAACCATTAAACGTTACTCAATTTACATGAATAGTAATAACAAGACTTTTCCCATATGGATCATGATCAAAGGTGATGAATATATGATGAACAATCTGGTCATAACAATCTTTTACCGATGAAACTCAATATCATCAACTAAAAAGGGTAATCAACACTGATAAAGTTACTCTAAACAATAGATACGACGATTTCCCCCTCCGGAAGGGAATTTCCCCGATAGGAATCTGCCCGTCGAAGGTCCTTTTCTTTTTGTCTAGTTTTTGTCCGAGGCGGAAAAATAATACGAAAATCCTCTAAAGGTTTTGAGGTCAGGGAGAAGATATACGTGAAGGGGCGTCAGGAGGAGATCCACAAGAGGCCACACGCCCCGGGCCGCGTGGCCACCTGACAGCTCGCTGGCGCTCATCTTTTGGCTCTGTGGCTCCATTGCCTTGTCTCGATCGCTCGATTTTTTATGAATTTTTGGGGTTCTCGAAAATAGGCATCTCTTCAGGTGGTTTTCCCCTCCTTCCTGATGTTTGGTGTTCTCCCCGTCCTAATTGTAAAACATGAACAATGCTATAGCGTAACGTACAAAATGAGGTGATGTCCACCTACAATTCTGAAAGTTGCTATGGATATCCACCTATGGTGCTGAGTACGAATGGTAGCGTATAGTGTGACATACAAATGAGGTGATGTCCACTTACAATCCTGAAAGTTGCTCTGGATGTCCACCTATGGTGCCGAGTTCTGAAACTAGCAAGGTGCAGCACAACAGGCGTGATACAACAACATGAGTGTACGTTTTATAATTCTGATTGTGATGATATATGTGACCAAGCATGGGACTACTAGGGTGAGTTGATTCAACCCGAGGGTGTATATACCGGCAACGTTTGATCAGTTCATACAATTTCATCATGAATTACGTGATCGGGAACTCAACTTCAAAATGATTTATTTGAGTATGTGTGGACTCATGTAGGAAAACAATAGTTATATCTTTTCATTTTCTTACAACTTATTTGCTGTTGTGAAAATGTTTAAATTTATTTGGTAGTAAACTATTTTATTTTAATTTATTGTGTAAGTAAATTTATCTAATCGAGTGTATTTTATGTGTTTCAATCAAGATTTTATAGGATGACCTAAACGGGCAAAATTATCATAAATTGTGAAAAATGTGGACATGGCAGACTAAATGGGTCGCTTCCTTAAGTGTCATGAACAACAAAGGGCAGACAGGTGCCGAACGCTGTACGCAGCGCAACCCAAATAGTCAGAAGCAGACACATTTCATGTCCGTTTTGGGGCGTCCCGTTGGAGTAAGAAAAATTAGTTGTGCTTTTCTTCTTCGATGAACTAGTTAGTGTGCACGTGCAATGCACGTCTTCATTAATACAAAATGATGCAAAAATCCCCCTTAACTCCTAAGCTCACCTACTCCTGCTAGTTTTCGTAATTCAAAAAAATAAAAACGTTTTTTAAAAATATGAAAAAAGGAAAACAAACATATACAAGTTTTCTAAGTATGTTTAAAATTTCGTGGTCAAATAACACTTGTGGTGCTCATTTGTGGTCACAAACATATCACAAAATGAGCACTCATTTTTTTCACAGAGCACCACACAAGTTATTTCACCATGAAACTTTGCACATATTTAAAACGCTAGCATATATTTGTTGTCCTTATTTTCCAGTTTCTTTCAAGTGTTTTCATATTTATTTATTTTGAATTTTGAAAACATGTCGGAGTACGTAAGCTCAGGAGTCAAAATGCTGATCTCAAGATGATGCAACATGTATCCCACAAGATTCCCAAAACCACATTCTCGCCACATGACCACAATATTCACCCGTTCTTTCTCTTGATCAAGATCACCCCTAATTCAAAACTATATTTATAGTTACTAAGTTTCACTAAATTGAAAGAAAACTGAAGATACAATCATTTTACAATCTAGAACTCGTGTTGTTAACAACACCCCAGAACAAATTTCACGGTGAGTATGACAGGGTACAATGATCACAAAAAAATGATCAGCAATGACACAGAGCTCCGTCTCACCTTGGAGATACATGACAAACTAATGACAGGATTACTTATTATATCCTTCAAATTTCCACTACAATAAGAATAAATATTACCAACTCTATGCTTAACTGGAAAGAAACAACATGTGCAAATACATAAATATCAGGAGTCGAAGTGACCAAGCCTGGAGGTTTCTCACCTCCGCACCAACTTTGTAGTGGCTTCATCTCATCAAGGTCAACAAACTATTCTCAAATTTTTATTCACAGCTCGGTTATGTTTTAAAAATTAACCGTATAATGGGGAGGTGAATTAGAGCCCTTGCTCCTAAACGAAACTCGATACTTTATGTTACCATGTAAACAGGACTGAACATACCTCAGATAACACCAAGTTAGCTATATCAGATTTTTCATTGGGTAGTGACTTCATGAACCAGACTTCATGCTACATGGATGGACCACAGCTAAATAAAAGCAATATTTTTAGTCCCTAAAGTAGAATATGATTATACCATGGTGATGAAGCTGTAATGGATCATCGATGTAATACATGGAGCATGAATTCGTGAGGCGTCAATTTGGTATACAAAAATGCATTCCCACAAGAAGTAGAATATTGTGTTTATCTGATATATCCATCCTGCTCTGAAAATACTACTAACACCTTTTGTAAGGACGACACAACTCTAGTTTCTCTTCAGGGGGGAACTGTACGATTCCTTGACTTTACCAAGTTAATATTTCGATGTTGATAAACATACTCAAAAGTTCTTTTTATAATCAAACATAAAATTTCCATGTAGAAATGTGCAGCTCAAGATTGAAATGGGTCAAACTTACCAAAACAAATAATGCATCTTGGCCATGCATACAATAGTGTCCCACTCGAGCATCGTTATCATAGTTGGTCGACCTCGTTCCATGCATTCAGTCCCAAAGATAGGCCGACTGATCCCCATTCCCTCAGCAGGCTGGATAGCACGCTGTAAAGCAAAGGTTTCTGTGTGCGTGGCATCAATAGCATGCTTAATGCGGCTTGCGGCTGTATAAATGACATCACCCACACTGTCCCAAGCGACAGTACCTATTCTCCAGTGCTAATTCCATCAGTGAACGCCAAATTAGCATTGAGAATCACCTAGTCCAGATGCGGCGTTGCCCAACGTGTTAAATATTTTAAAAGGACATGCTTTCGTTTGAAGTACTACACCTATGCAGAGATATATGGCGTGTAAGTGTAGCTGGTACTGGAATTCATCAAACGACAGCCTCCTCTCATCATATTTCTTTTATTTTCATCATGCTAGTACGTATACCAACACCAAATCAAGGCCACATGTTTTGATTTCCTTTCATCACGGAGTGCGAGAATATGGGTCATCATCATCAGTGGAGAGTGGAGACCAGCATTAGAGCAGATTCAGTCCAAAATCCTCAAGCATCAGGCAGAATATTTTGACCACTTTATGGACATGAAAATGCTACAGTATACAACATAGACCTTCTTCGTGAAAATCAAAGCGATTAGATATGGCAAACGTACATACCGTGGTGGAGCGGCTGAACTCGATGGACCAGTGTCCCCGGGCATGCATATCTCAAGGATATTGCCGCTGCTGTCCGAACCTGTCGGCAGCTACATGAGACCAGGGCCCGTCAGAGCATCGTGGGTTTTGCAGGTTGAGGTCGTCGATCGTAGGGAAGGAATCAGAGTGCTGGACGTCGTGGAGGAAAGTCAGCATCGTTGTTCCTGGCCGTGCGGAGAAAGGGCAACTGCGTACGCGTCGTCCCCGGCCGTTCGGAGGAGCATCGACAGCGTATGCGCCACGCTGCATGGAGGATGGCATGGTCTGGTAGGACGACGGTGGCAAAGCACAAGTGGCGGCGGCGGCGAACTGCAAGGTTGCGGATCTATTCCCGCTCGCTTAGATTTAGATCGGTTACACTTCTATACTACTTATAAAAGAGCGAACTTGAATTTTTCTACGGCCACCCCGTTAAATCTACCCAGACCGATTAGCACCATCAGATTATCCCATATAATCACATCTAACCGATCGATTTAATCTAATTTGATACCACGGGGACAGTTAGCAATTAACATTGGCGGACAGACGAAAACTTCCGCGGCCCCGCATCCGCATCAACTCCTTCGCTTCATAAAACGTTACGTCGCGACCCAAACTCTGGATTTTGCTCTTCCTCACGCGTCCGCCGCCGCAGCGCCGTCCCGTACGTCTCCTCCCCTGCTACCCCGACTGCTGCTCTCCCCGTATGGACTTCCTCTCCCGGTTCCGACACCAGCCGTCGGCCTGCCTCATCTCTTTCTCCGGCGCCATGCGGCAGCAGCGAGCTCCTCTACGAGATGCAGGCCGCACGGCCAGCTCGAGCGAGAGAAGAAGGGGGCAGGACCAGGACTAGGGACTCGGGACTCGAGAGGCGGAGGCGGCGGGGTTGTCGTGTCGGAGAGCGGGAGGCACTGCTACCGCGCCGGACGTCGGAGGGAGAGAGGCGGACCGGCCAGATCTGCGGCCCCGCTGGCGGCGGGCCGCCGTTTCCGAGGCTCCGCATTGGTTCAGGTACGGATAGGAGCTCATCTCCCCCGGATTTTCCCCTTCGTGCCCGTATTCGTTTTGCCGCTCCGATTTCTCGCTATTCTCCCTGATTTTTTAAAGGAGAGAGCAGGATAAATTGGCGTTGATGAACTTGTAATCCTTGTGCATTGCTAAATGAGATATTTGACGGACCTAACAGTAAACATTCAACTGATCAGATTGTTTCAGGTACAAAGAGGTGGCATGTGAAAAGGAGATACCTATGCTGGGACAGTAGCAGAAAATGGCAGTGTTTGCCGTTCTTTAGGAATGAAAGAAATTATTTTCTCAATATCTCTTTTGAATCCCATATCCAATAGGCGGTCGGCTTCATCCAGAACAAGAACCTTCACACCTTTCATCCGGGTAGAAAAACCAGGTGTGGACCTTAGTTTTGTAGAAACAACCAAACTCTAAGTGCACATGCGCTTATCTGTCAGAGTAACAAGGCTCAATCTCCTTACCTCCAGACTATAGTTTCTTCCCTGCAAACACTGAAACATCTTATTCAGGATAAGACAAAAGAACCTTAATCACAGGCAGACTTCGATTTCATGAGAAAAAAGGAACATTCCACAAGTGTGCGTTTATCCATCCGCGCTCGCGCCGCCGCCCACGCCCCATCAGACCTTCACCGCTTCACGGCTGATGTGCCCCGACAGAGGCGCTGTGCATCGACTGGATAAGTTCCACGAGGATCTCACAAAAAAATGTGGCTTTATCAGTGTTCAATTTTGGTATTTCTTCTCGCAATTGAACTTCAGATCGTTTTGTACTGGTAAGTTTGATGTTTCTGCAGAGCTGTTCCTTATGGTGTTTTTTGTACTGATCAGCCACGTACAGAAGGGTTGGAAATGTTATGATTTGTCTACCGAAGGAGTACTTGCACAGCCTCTGAAGTAACTTTGGATTGTGGTACACCACAGAAGGGGAAGATAGTGCATTGTTCATCCCAGATGGCCTCCCGTACTAATGAGAATGATAATCAGGGGAAGGACCGTTTAACTGCTCAACATGATGTTGGATATACACACACTACAACATGATAATGTTTGCTTGAATTTTTTGAACTTTACCAGTGATAGCATCTATCTTCAAATTTGAACAAAATTCTCGAATTAGAGAAAATTGAAGCTGAAATAGCAAACATTTTCACGTGTGTAATAGCATACGTCCTCAATAAAAGGGAGGAGCCGAGAGCGGTTGTGTATTTATCATCAAAGACAATGTTAGTTTGTTGATATGCAATTACCTTTCTATGTATGATATTTTCTTAGCTGGCTTATTTTAAACGTACTTTATTTAACTGACGGTGTTTGTGTTCTTTGTTTATTCAGATTATTCGTTCTTATATGAAGCTAACAGATGATTCAGTACAGGGTAGTTATATTTTAGCAATTATAGGTAGAAACGTAAGTTATATCATAAAGCAGACAGTGTTGTTTGTGAATATATGCTATCGGCAATTGAACTGAGCTTTTGTTACTAGGAGGAATCACTCATACTCATTGAAGTGCCCATTTGTTCTATACCTTACCGAAGTATTACTGTCATTTGTTGCTTTGGATCCATCAAACTATTGTTCACAGTTCTGAACTCCTCTAGAAGCAAGGGCCAGCAAGGCAGCAACTGAACTACTTTATTAGCGACTTCCATCTATTGAGTAAGCAGATTAGTGATTTATTTTGGTGGTAAAGATGTGATATCGATGCAGCTTGATAGTTTCTTCTATAGGAGGCGGTGCTTTGTTCTTTCTTAGATACACAAACTTGCATCTCAAAACTTTGACGTATTCTGTCATTTCCATGGATTATGTGAAGAACACTTATTTCCATTGGCTTATACACGCACTTGGATTTTGTAAAATGATGAGGCTTGTTAGCTTCTATATATTTGGTGTGTGTGTTGGTCGTTGGGATTACATAGGAGCCAGTCTATCTCATTTGTCCAGCCGGTGGTCAAGCTCACTATGTCTCTAGAACTCTATTGCTTGGATAGTTTCAGCATCATAACTTCCAAACTATACACATTTTCCTGTTATGGAAATATATAACGAACTGGATCTAAATAAATGAGAAAAGAAACTTGTATTACTGATTTACCACCCAACATGCACCAAATGATAATTAGATGTGAAATGTATGTCGGTGAAAAAAATAACAATCGCTATGTTTTCTTAGAAAATCGAATAGTCCATTGGTCCTTTCTTTGCACTAACTATTTCATGTGTCAGTTTTTAGTAAGTCACATAACTCAGGATTCCTTTGCAAAATAATATTGTTAATTAGAACACAATATTGGAATATTAATTTATTTATGATAATTTAGAGATAGGCTCAGTAACTCACACACATTTTGCGTGACTGAAGTATTCTGTAAAAAAAATATGCTTCCAATATCTTCAATTTTTATCTTGGGAATATCATTATATTTTTAAGTAGACTTTGGTGTAAGAGTACGTTTTGGTAAATTGCACTATGCCAATATGACTTTTACACTTGTAAACGTCTGAACATAGTCAAGTTAAGATATATTAGCAGAGACGTGCGTTGCACGTACATGATTACTAGTGTATTGAGGTGGATGCGAGGCGAACGTTTCGTCCACAGAGTTTTCGTCTGCCCCCTTAAATTGCTAAGCGTACTCTACTTATTATCTGGATGGTTAGATCAGAATTAATGGGCCTGATCGTGAGGCTGAAGTTGCTCCATGTTGTTATGTGTATATTAGACGGTGTGCGCTTAGGAAAATTCATGTTCGCTTGTTTAATAGTAGAGTAGAGATGCCGGAAAAAACCTACCCACACTCATCGGCTGTGTGGCGGTCCAACATGCTCTCCACAGGGCCGGGTCGGGCCGGCCCGGGCCAACTCACAGGTCCAGTCGACACCAGCGCTGCTGCCAGATTCGATCTCCTCTTGAAAAAGAAAGAAGAAAACGGAGCAGCCTAGATCCAGCCCCACACGCCCGCCAATCACCGCGTGGCCAAATCCCGAGCAGTATTTTATACTGTATTTCTTTTCTTTCTCCACGGCTCCCTCCCTTCCAGTCTCCTCTGACCTCCCCCTCTCCCCTGCGCAAGTGTACAGTAGGTCAGTGGCACTGCGAGCTCCCGAGCCTCGGCCTCCCCATCCGATCTGGTCGCCTCCCACCCACCCACGCCGGCCAAACCCTAGAGAGCCCCCGCCAGGCGCCTGGCCGCCGCAATGGACCGCGCCCCGGCGCTCGCCGCCGAGCCCTGGCGCCCGCCGCACCCCGCCGGCGGCGGCGGGCGCGCGGCGGAGCCGTCCTCCGCCGTCACGGGCCAGAGCAGCGGCTCCCGCGGCGGCGGAGGCCGCGGGCGGAGGAGGCAGCGCGAGCCCCCGGCCTCCGAGGACGACTCCTCCAGGCTCGTCTCCACCTCCGGCGGCGCCGGCGGCCAGGATTTGGTAGGTTTTCCTCAGCATTCGTCGTGATCCGCGTGGATTCCGTGGATTTGGGCGCAATGGGTGGTAATTTTGGTGTATCAGCCGACATTCGTGGATGGAAATTGGACGCTTCAGCCTTCAGGCACTAGTTAGTTTGGTGGTGTGACCTGCTCATGTGTACGGTTAGGCGTAATGTGTTCTCGATTTGTCCCAAGTCTATAGGATTTGTGGGTATGGCCGGTTTGTGTATCTTGCTCATGGATGGAAATTGGGTGCTTAGTATCGAAAACAACCGCTTCAGACACCAGTCAGTGTTGTGGACTTCTGGTGTGACCTGTTCATGTTTAAGCGTACTATGGTTCTTGATTTGACCTCAGTAGTACGACTTGTGGGTATGCCCGTTTTCATTAGCGTGGATTGATTTAGTTTGATGGTAATCTGTAGCGAATTGAGACCCATGCTGGCTGCAGCTAGTAGTATTGCAGTGTGACAATGCCTCTATCTAACTAGACCTGGATGCTCATGCATCATTTTGTTTAGACAGGACCACACAAAACATCCAGAACATTTTGTGCAGACATGGTCATGGTGGTAACATAGAATGACTCCATGTTCATATGTACTGTTTCATCAGAGGAAGCTTTAAACCTTTGATCAAAATACTTGCACGTGGTATACTAATATTGGAACTAGTGGTGTACCAAAATTATGTAGAAATAGTCCCAGAGGGCCAGAGGTAGGAAAATAATCTTAGCACATCCACTATAAGGGGTCCCAGAATACCGGCAGAAGTCAAAGGTCTGATACTCTTATTAAGCATGTGCACTTGCCTGTTCATTCCATGATCCCTCAGTCATGCTATAGAGTTTCTCATGACTCCAACATAAGTGGTGTTTGAGTTTGAATATTGCTAATACTCACTTTAAGAATGGCACCATTACTCTTTAGCTACATTTCATCAATATTGTAATAACACACTGTTAAATGCAGTGGCAGTTTTCCAAAAAAATTAGCACGCCATAGTTTATTATATCCACTTCGTTGGCCTGGTTGCTGCTTTTGACAAAGACATCTTTTGGTGGCTTGCACAACTGAGATTCACTTTCAACTTCTGTCAGCTGAAAGGATGTATATAATATGTAGGTATAATAACTTGGTACTGAGCGGTGCTGTGTGTACGTGTCTAGTTTGGTTCATGATGATGCTACTAGTGCTAATGGCCGTCAGGCTGTCTCACGGGAATGTGGACAGCATATGATTGCTCCGCTCAGTATTCAAGTTTACAAGACTAATTATCTTTCCACAAATTCTGTCAATCTTTAGAGTCTCTGTTTGTAAGGGAACAAGCTTCGGAGCCAGCAGAAGATGTGAATATGTCACAGGACTTCTGTATGCTCCTTATGTAGCCACAGCCTGCAGTCAGCACTATGCTACTGCTGGAATCTTGCTCGCACTGTAATATAATCATAGTGTCCTCCCAATTATCTGCTTGCTGTACATCAGTTGTGATCTTGTATTTAGCTAAACAGTAGGTATGTTAAATATGTATACCATTGCCAAGTTTTTGGGTGACAATGGTTTGACTATTTGTGCTGAGTGCTGTATCTGTGGTACCTCCGGTGTCAATGCAATACTTATCTGTACTTGCTGGTTAAAGGTGGTTGCTAGAAAAACATTTAACCCAATCAACTATCTCCAGCACTAACTACTCAGCCAACAACCTTTTGGTCCATGGAGTGTTCTGCATTTTCTGCTTGCATTTAGTAACCCACTGATATTTTAGCAGCCATCATATTGGTGCTAGTCTCCAAGCCATAATAATTATTATACTTGATCTTTGATTTTGTTGGTCTATTCTATGATCTTGCCCCCTTATATTCAGTGGTTATATGCTGATTGGAAGTTTTCTTTTTTTGCTTTGATGCCAAAAGGTGGTAATATTTTGTTACATTTTAAGGAAAAAATTCACATATTTTGTATGCATAACTTATGCAGAGAGCAAGAAATTATTTATTCTTTCTCTGATCTGTCCTGATATTTTAGTTAACTGGAATCTTATGCGTAGACTGATTCAGAAGCGAAGCGTTTCAAGGCGAATAAATCCAGCAGTGATAATGGCAGTTTCAGAAAAGATGCTGAAACTGATTCAAGAAATGCTAGTAAGGCTGTTGATCAAAATCCTCCGCCACCAGAGCCACCAAAGCAAGATTTCATCCATGTGAGGGCAAGAAGGGGTCAAGCAACTGACAGCCATAGCCTTGCAGAAAGGGTGAGTTGAATGCACTGTCTACAGTTTTAACTATTCTGAATGCATTGTTTTCAGTTTACAATTCACTTATGGAGTTACAAATCTGGTTACAAGTTGAACTGCTCACAAATGTATATTGTTTCTGAATGGTGATTGCATGTAAAAATAAAACGATTCGATCACTAAACTTTTTACTTATTTTGGCAGGCACGACGTGAGAAAATAACAGAGCGGATGAAAATTCTCCAAGATCTCGTCCCTGGATGCAACAAGGTGCATTTTAATCTCAACAAACATTTAGTACTGTTTATGTTTCTCTTTGTCCCAATAATGTGCTATATATATATATTTGTCTTGGTATCATCTTCAAGCTCTAAGGCTCCCTAGTCCTGTTTCTGTAAATGATTTTCTTTGGAAAGCTTCTGCCTCCTTGGTCAGGTTATTGGTAAAGCATCGGTCCTTGATGAGATAATCAATTATGTCCAATCTTTGGAGCGTCAGATTGAGGTATGCTGTTTTGCGGTTGCCTCTTCTGTGGAATCATGTTGCCCTCTATAGTTCAGTTAATAGCTCCGCGATTGCTGTCATCTGCAGTTCCTGTCCATGAAGCTCGAGGCGGTTAATGGCCATGTGAATAATGGAGCTGAAACATTTCCACCTAAAGATGTAAGTCAAGCTGTACATCCAAAATGACCCAAGTAGCCGGGCGATTGCTACGTTTCTATGCTTGTGTATAACAAAATATATAGTAGCTCCAGAAAGTTTACCTCAATGGCTTTTCATTTGCAGTATGGTGCTCCGACATACAACGCGGCTCCCGGGCTGACGTTTGACCCGCAAACACCGAGAGAATACGCTCAGGGCTCGCCAGCGGCAGAGTGGCTTCACATGCAGATTGGTGGCACCTACGAAAGAGTGACATGAACAGAACGGAACCTCAGGGTGGCGGCGCCGAACGAAGCGTACCGTGAAATCCACGACCAACCAACCCCCAACTTTTCTAGATCAATTCTTTTTTGCGCAACCCTCTTGTTTCCAAATGCGGGTATTTATTCATGATAGTGTTTTTTGGAGCTGTAATTTCTGGTAGAGACATCAAAAACATGTATCTAGGAGCGCACGGTGTTTTTCCAGGACCGTTCCTCATATGTTCGTGACTTCATGTATTCCACGGGATTTGTGTAGCTGACTACCGTTAGTAGATGAATGAATGGAACCACTTTTTTCAGGCCTCTTGTTGAATCTTAAGCTTCGGATTTCTTGAGTTGTTTTCTCTCCTCTTCAAATCAAAGGTTAAACTTGTTGGCATGGAATTTTCATCCAAAATAAAAATTGGATTATGAGTACAGAGTCGCGAAGCATAATTCTCTTTGTGAATCCCTGACGTCTTGTTGTCAATTAACCTGACGAAGTGACGGTTGAGTTGTCAGTAGTATATAGAAGAAAAAAAATCTGAGGATTGAGTTGAGTTGACCGGTCCAACCAAAACCCTCCCAGAAAACCCTGGCCCAGCAAATCCGGCAGCGTTCTGTTCCCCTTCACCCCGGCTCGCTCGCGGTTCCGTTACCTCGCTGCCCGACGCGAAATCTCTTTTCTACCCTCCCTTTCCCCCCGTGACCGCCTCCTCTCCTCCCAGCCCCCCAGCCACCACTGACCGCCGATCCGCCGCGTAGCTCGCCGGAGATGGCCGCCGCATCGCCGCCGCAGGAGCAGACACCGCCGGCAGAGGCGGAGGCATCCGCGCCGCCAGCGAGGAGGACGCGGCCGCCGCGCGCGTGCAACAGCCGTCCCAAGGCGCTGCCCCCCGCGCCCCCGCCCGCGCCCGCGCCGCGGCGGCCGGGGCCGGGGAGGCCGCCGCGTAGGGATAAGGTGCAGGAGGAGCAGGGGGAGGCGGAGGATAAGGCGCCGCAATGCCGCGTGGTGACGCCGCTCGTCGCGGAGCCCACGGCGCCCGCCGAGCTGCCGCGGTGGAGGCTGCGGGGCATGTGGGAGCTCGCCTCCGTCCTCAACTTCATCCACGTGAGTGAGCGCCATCCACCGTATCCCCCGCCCTACGCCGCTACGGGGCATCCCAGGGCTTAGGGTTTGCAGTTTGCTCCGTTTGAATTTGGCGTGTGTGTGATTGCTGCCCTGCTTCGGAGCTGCTGCTGCAGGTGTTCCGGCCGCTGCTCAACATCGCGGTGGAGTTCACGGCGGAGGAGCTGGAGGACGCCATCATCACGCCCAACGGCACGCTGGAGGACTTGCATATGCCGCTGTTAAGGGTGAGCTTATAGCTGTTAAGTATCTTTAGTTGCACATAGAATGCGAGCGTAACGGCCAAGGGCATGTTGAAGATTCTATTCACTGGTTTCTGCAGAGAAAATAGGCGTTTTTGCTCATTGTTAGTGTTTAGTAGATGCAAATGCACATGCCCTTGTTGTTTTCTAGGATCAAAATGAGCAATGACTTTTGGGGGTTTTGTGCACTCGCATACTTTGGTGTCACGATTCACGTGTTTGTAGGAAAATACCTGGTGTCACGAGTCACACGTTTGTAGGAAAATTCATTACCGTATTAGTATCACGGTAGTAGTATCAGTATGTGCCCTCCATATGGAAATGCTAAATTAGAACTAAAATAGTGATGTTGGGAATGCTACCACAATATCACATATCTCTCTTACTTAGAACCAGTGCTAGAGTAACGGTTGATAAGCTTGTCAAATACTATTATGAATGAGTTTGAGTGCTTCTTATTTGCATTTTGCAGTCAATTCCTCCTGTAGCTCGAATTGGCATGGCGAACGGAAAATGGGTGACCGTTTTATGTAGAAAACTGAAGGACTGGTGGCATCTGGTATGTGATCTGTTCATTGTCAAGAATTTTTTTAATACTAGGGGTAGTACTGCGTTTGGTTGATGAGCTAAACAAGGTCTGATCTTCAGGTTGCAGAAGGCAATCTGCCAATCGTTGCCTCACATGGGTGAGTTCTGTGCCCAAGGAATTCCTCGGTTTTTTTTGTTCCCTTACTACACTTGAATATCGGGTGACGTGTTATTTTTTCCTTTCTCAGAGCGGAAATTGAAACGTACAAGGAACTTGAGCCAGCGACTCGATTAGTGATCCTGAAAGCAATATGTGACATACGTTGCGAGGTGTGTTGCCCCTATTATTCATGTGGATCATTTGCAGTGATAGAGGTGAACCTCGTAGTGTGACGTTACCATGTTGAATAAAACCCACATTCTAGGTTGTCTGTCTAGCATCAAATGTTAATAGATGATTTTTTGTACTTCATTTACATTAAATCTGTAAGGTGTTGTCAAGTTACCTAGGAATGTCCGTACTAAATTTACTGAAATCTGCTCAATGTACTTGCAAAAGTCCATATTTTAAAATGTATAGATTTGTTGCCTAGCTGTAGGTCTGGGAATGCAACTTACAGTTATATATAACATACTATCAATGATTCGAGCAGTGCTCTACAATACACGAATGTTACAGCCGCATAACAGAAGTATTCATTACTTGCATATGAGCATATCAAGCCAGCTAATCCGCATAGGTGATTAATGGTTGGCGAATGTTCACTAACTGCTGTTTAGAACAGTGGCATACTGGCGTTGGCAGCCTGTTTTTAAGTATCCCTTTCTGAAAAATCTGCATTTCCACACGTGAAACTGTGAGCGTCAATCGATTTAATAACCCGTTTTAAAATAAGATGGTCATATATATTTTTCATGCAATCCTGTGTGAATGGAATGTGCGGTTCCTAGCAAGGCTCAGTGAAGTGTTTATTTGGATCTCTCATGTGTACATTACCTTCTTGAGTCTTGAGCCTGTAAATGCTCTCAATATTCTCGGGTTGGTAGTTTGACTTAAGAGATGTCTACAAGTAGCTGCAAATGTGATTGTTAAGTTTTCTGGTCATAAGTGCTTTATGCAGTGCTTTAAGATCGACAAATTAACTGATCCACTACAGTTATTTTGCAGCAAGAGGATGTTCGGAACTTCATAGATAGTTCTTTGAAGAAGGGTTATCAGCTCCCTGCTTTCTGCAAAGAAAGAATTGGGGGAAATTCTCATGGAATCTCATACTGGTGGGCAACATACAACTCTGAAGAAATTTTGAAATGAATCTTAAGCACCTTGCAGTGGCCAAGGGTATTTCTAACCAACTAATGCACTATAGGTATGAAGAAGATCAAATTCTTGGTCATCGATTGTATCGTGAAATCAGACAAGTGGAGTATGTGAAGGAGCAAACAAGAAAATCTAAAGGAAAGGGAGTCTTAACTGTTCCAGTTGTATCCTATCAGTGGGAGACTGTGGCGACCAACTTTGTAGAATTTGAAGCAGCAGCAGTAAGTTTTAACTTTTGATTCCATCATATGCAGATTTAGGTCTTCTGTTATCGAATGTAGTCCTGGAATTATCCCTCTTCTGTCCACACACACGCACACGGTACAAGCCAAAAAGCAAATGAGCTTATTGTGAGGATCATTTAACATCTTCAGTACTGTCGAAGCATGATACTAGCATGATATTCTCTGCAGAATATGTTGAGCATGAATGGAAATATGGCGAATGACTTGGTCAATCTCCGTACTTCACACTTGGGCTTGCTTTTCTTAGATGTCACTAGTTTTGCTTCTTGCGGGACATATGTTTGGGACAAGATATTCATGACAAATTGAGCAAGGACCTTTCAGAATCAATTTATATCGCTCTACCATTAAATGTAGTATTTGACTATCTGTGGGTTCATGTTATGCAACGTAATAGAGAGGGAAAGGGTGACAAGAGACGTGGACAAGTGTGCAGCTAGAACTGACAGATGGCCGCCTTAAAATGCAATATGTAATGTATGCAGCCATCTAATGCAAGACAAAGAATAACAAAGGTCACCATATAATTCAAGACCAATTGTTGTGGTGGTGCTGATCTGTATTCTTTTGCACCCATCGCCCAAAAGTGTCCAAGGATTTTCCCCTTCCAAATGTATCTGTACAAAACCTACACAATCTTTCGTCAGAAGTGCATCGGAAGAGCTTATCGAAATAAAAGTGCAAACTTTTGGCATCAAATTGCATAAGAGATTTTAGCAAAATAATTTAGATCTCTTACTCTTATGGCACGCTATGGAAGTTTAATGACATTGGTTGTTTTCTATCTATTGTATGTAGGAAAAGCTCTTTTCAAGTAGTAACAGAACAGAGGTCTCACTTGGAAAGAAGTTGAAGAACGATTATCTTCCAGAGATAGAAAAGATTCACAAGGTATCCAACTACACCTGTCAAGGAGGTAAAATTGTGTGCTATAGAGTAGAGTAGCTCTAAACTTGTGATAAATCCTCTTGCAGAGCAAGGAGAGGCTGCTAAAAAAGCAACAAAGACAAGCATTCGTCCTTAACAGCTACTTGACATTTGATGGATTCACCGCTGGCCGCTCCCAGCGTGAAAGGAAGCGTGTCACTTATACTTTTGGTAAGCTTAAGGCTAAAGTCAACACTGCTGTGAATTAGTTGTCCTTACTATCTAGCATTTCCCCCATTACATGTTGACCTGTTACAGTTTCTTGTTCATTTAGCCATTCCTTCTCATTAGATGTTTCACTGGCATTTTGTGCTTTAATATCTCTATAATGATCGAGACATGGCAGGGCTGCACAGCTTTTTTTTTGAGAGAGAAGAGGCTAGGAATGAGAATGGCCTTTTTAAATTAGTTCTTGCTTAACTTCAAATAACATATGGCAGTTCTTTAGATGGATAGAATACCCTTAACAAACATAAACTAATCTTAATCATATGCTGAACAAATAGAAACTAATTGCTAACTTCCTAGCAATATGATCCTTATCTTTATTTGGTTGACCGCTGCCTTGGTTGAGGCTAGCTTCTATAAAGGCTTTCCTATGCACCTTCTTATGTGCAGTACAAGCAACATGTCAATATTGTCTCAACTTAGTCAGCTTAGTTAAACAGTTGTAAATCTGTTGCCTTACTTCTCTCTCATTCCTGGAACAATAATTAACTTCGGATGCGCTTTGTGTAGCTGACTAGCTGTTCTTAGTCGTATACTTTAAGAAAACTTTCTCTGATTTCGTTATTTGGCACTTGTTAAATAATAAATTTTAGCCTGCTATTCCCACTAACTTGTATAAACCTTTCTACTGAAGTTATACACCAGTGCAGTCATTCATAAAGATCTATTAGACTAAATGATATATGCATCAGTGCATGCCATGTTTGTTGATGTGGAGATGATATTCTGACGTCTTACTGCCCCTCTTTTTATTTGCTGCATTGGACAGTTCCCATTGGAACAAGATCTAGAGATGTACTGTTCTCCTAATGAGAGTCTTTTTTCTTATCATGCAGATGACTATGACCGATCAA
This sequence comes from Puccinellia tenuiflora, assembly GCA_012064385.1. NCBI lineage: Eukaryota > Viridiplantae > Streptophyta > Magnoliopsida > Poales > Poaceae > Puccinellia > Puccinellia tenuiflora. Next base: position 81,289 of record QRDG01001463.1, on the reverse strand, counting down.
TAAATGAGGCCATAAAAGCAATAAAGTAGGTGGATCATTTATGCTCCATTGTTTCATAAAGGGAAGTGTTTAGAAACAACGAAAATGATGACACAAATTTCTTTACTCTTATGCTGACAGGAAAAGTGAGAACTCCATTCAGGTTGTTTCCACTATCAACAGAAGAGTACTTGATCCAACACGGGAGGCATCAAATAATAGTGTGTTACCTGGTCCCTCGCCTGTATCTAATGGATCCGGTGGAGAACCTCCACTGGAGTCATATAGCTACCAAGTAAATGATGGTGAGGAAAAGGCTGAGCCTCTTGACCGTAGGTAACTCCTTAAACTTTTGATGATGAGCTGATTCTCTGCTGAAGCTTATTACAATCAGCATATAAACATGCATTGCTCCATTGTAGGTGCCGTCAGAGGAAAAGATCTCAAAGGTACACCCTGGACTTTGTTGAGGATGTCTCGGACATTGACCCAAACTTGGACAGCGATGACGATATCATGGGCGAAGCTGTCTACGACGAGGAGTATCTTAGAAGTCGAAGACAACCCAAGGCAAGTACGTCAGAAGACGATGGAGAGTTTCGACCGGAACAGGTTGGACGCGATGGCGTTGACCAAGTGGCATATTCTCTGAGCAGTCGTCAAGGGACCAGGCTGATAACTGCAGACGAAATCCAAATAGGCATCAAGCGCAACAAGCGTTCCGCCCGGCCCCATATGAATCACCATCAGCATGGTCTCTCTGGTACGGACACGGAATTGGGAAAGCCAGGTAAACCGAATGCGGCTGATCCAGACGCGGCAGTAAACGGTGCGGAGACCTCGGCAAGAAGTCAGGACCAAGGGCAACGCCTACTGCAGATAGTGAGGATGCACGCCCCTGGCAGGGATAGCAACAACGGTGTTGAGAGAAAATTCCTCCACCTTAACGAGCTTGTGCCTGTCGGTGGTTTCGATGGTGCGCCAGTGCAGTCTTGATGTACCCCGCGGTGCGCAAATAATAGTTAATAAACATGTTCTGCAGCACATTCAGGTGCCTGGAGCCTTTCTGTTTTGGTCACATGGGTCTAATGCATGTGCTGCTTCCCTCGTTCTCCTTGCTATCAAGCTGATTGCCGGCTGTCCTCTTGGTGGAACCAATGAGGTGATATGTTGGCCATTGATGACGTGTGCCGGCACGGTGGTTTTGTGGTCTTGTAGTATCATAGTATGCGTGGCTCCCCTCCACCATGTAATCAATCAATGTACTCTATTCTTTAGGAGCGACAGTGTTGTTCTTCTCGCTTGAGGCGAGCACACTGTCTGTTGCCATGGTGCGCGCGGCAACATTCTTTAACTGTTGGCATCGCTTGTAAGCTGGAATTTCCACACACACCTGCAATTCTCCAGGCAAATGTTGGAGAGCGTTCATTTGGTGCCTGCTTTCTGAACTGTCTGATGTGAACTGGTGTGCACGCGCCTGCTCTTTGACGGTAACCGTAAGTGTGGTTATTTCCCCAATGAAAATAAAACAGTAGCCTGGTTTTCGTGTAAAAAACAACAGCAATGCGGTTTTCAAGTGGTAGTAGACTGTTGAATATGGTTCTTGAGGAAGATCGGACGCGGCGCAGGTGAGGGTTGGTTGATGCCGACGGGGAGTTGCCGGCAAAGGGGAAGAAGGGTCGTTGGAGATTAGACGCGAAGCGAATAGCAAGAGGTGCAAGAGCGGATGTTGTTCACCCCGTTACGAACACAATGTTTTGGTTCGCAGTAGCATCTAGTCTAGTCCCATCATGAAAAATATATTTATAAGCATTTTAAAATGTCAAAAAAAGTTTTTGCTTTAAATCTGGACATTTAAGTATAAAAAAGATAAATGTCAGTGTCCCAAAATAACTCACGAGACACCTTTTGTTTTGTTTTTCGGGTTTTTTGACATTTTGAAATGTGTTTTTCCAGTATAGGAGCATCTAGTCCCAAAACAACATATTGATTGCTCCGGCGCTGCTCAGGCACGATTCCTTGAAATTTCTGCGCGATTCCTGCCAGAATTTGAACGGTTCCTGCGAAATTCGTGCAAAATCAAAAGAGAAGACGTAAGGACTGCAGACGCCTAAAATAGCAGAGAGATCGTTGAGGTTTCATTGTTTCAAGCCCTAGAGTAGAGCCCTTCCTCCCGTCGCCAGTCGCCACCGCAATGTCCGCTGCCGCCGCACCGCCGATGAAGCGGAAGCGCCCTTTCGCCGCGCCGCCGTTGTCGGAGGAGGAAACGGCCGCTGCCGACGAGAAGGTGGAGCAGCAGGAAGAGGGCGGCAAGGATGATGAGACGGGGAAGAAGAAGGGGAGGAAGGAGGAGGGGTCCGGGATCCTCTCGAGCAGGCTCTTCTCGGAGCTCCCCATCTCCGACCGCACCGCCAGGGCCATCGTGGAGATGGACTACACCCGCCTCACCCATGTCCGTCCCCTGCCCAGCCCCTGCTCGAAAATAAATCATCGCTCAACCTTTATCTTTCGCTTGAATTACTTCCCGGTTCTCTCGCGCAATTCGATGGCTGCACTAGTGCCCCTGTCTCTTTTACGTTGGTTCATTGGTTGCAAGTACTCCATTCGATGATATAGTTTCACAAGCATGGATTTAGTTTAGAATGTGCTCACATGGATTTTTTTTCAGTTTACTAGATGTGTGGTCACATATGAATTTTGTTCAGCTTATTATGGATGTGGTCAATGGAACTGTTGGTTAGATTAAGTGCAAATGTGGCCACATGACGCATGGAATTGCTGTTGTTTATGTCTTTCGCAGATTCAAGCTCGCTCGATACCGCCTCTCATGGAAGGAAGGGATGTGATGGGTGCTGCCCAGACCGGCTCCGGGAAGACCCTTGCGTTCCTCATACCAGCGATCGAGCTGCTATATAACGGACATTTCTCACCGCGCAACGGGACCGGAGTCGTGGTTGTTTGCCCCACAAGGGAGCTTGCCATCCAGGTATGATTATCATTACCTGGAGAAATCGTGCTGCAAGAATTTTTACAATTTTCAGTTTCGGTATACTAAGAGTGAGGACTCTCAAGAACCTGCCGTGAGATACACGGTTCAAGTCTGATGTCTCAACTCAGATAAGAGTATACTTTGTCGAGCCAAGTGGCGTTTTGCAAATGTAGTGAACATGGTTGTCCACTCTAAAAACCTTTTTTGACCTTTGTGCTTTTCGGTGGTAAAGGAGGCTGGCTTTTGTTATTCTATTCAGCGATATTGTCAAGTCGAATTGTTTTATCTTGGAAAATTAGTATGGTCATAGTGGAGAAGCATGATCAACTGTCGAAGGCTTAATACTTCTGTACTTTACTGTTAATAACCATGTATCCATTTTTTATTTATTTGCTGCAGACGCACAATGTTGCCAAGAAATTAATGAAGTACCACTCACAAACTCTTGGATATGTCATTGGTGGTAACAGCCGGAAAGGCGAAGCTGATAAGCTTGTGAAGGGCGTCAACTTGTTAGTTGCTACACCAGGAAGACTTTTGGATCATCTGCAGAATACCAAGGGTTTCATTTATAAGAGCCTAAAGGTAAAGAACTCCTTCCTGTCAAAGGATGAAGGAGGTTTGCTCAACATGGATATGTAGATTGTCATCACATTAAAGGACCGACGATAAACTGCAACTTTCATACTCGTGTATAGTGTGTATGTGAGTCATACTTGAGGTTTATTGCAGGACTAGGTTTAGATTAATCTGCAGCTTGGATCATGCAATATATTTGTACATCCCGTCCCCTTCTTAATTTTTCTGTCGAACATACCTCATCCTTTTCTTTTGTAGTGTCTTATAATTGATGAAGCTGATCGCATACTGGAGCAAAACTTCGAGGAAGAAATGAAACAGATATTTAGGCACCTTCCTCGGGTATACGAACATCTGTCTATCTTGAATTCTCACTTGACATGCATACATTAGTTTGTAAGTTTTTATTGAAATTAACATTTTCTTAAATCTATCTGCGTTATAACAGAGTAGGCAGACTGTTCTTTTTTCTGCCACACAAACTCCAGAGGTGAGTGCATCTGTTTTTCAGCCTATTTCGATTTTTAAGTCCATCCTAATTGTTTCTCTTTCTGAGTGTATCTGCTAATTTTTCGGTGCACTCCACAGGTTGTAGGTTTTGCCAAGTTGTCATTTCAGAAAAACGAAGAACAAAAAGGAACCCCAGTTTATATCTCAGTTCAAGATGTTAAATCAAATGTATGCAACTGTTTCACCAAGCTGTTCGACCCTCTCTTTATTAACAATGTCTGTAAGAAAAATAACGATGATGCCCCTACAGGCTACTGTTGCAGGCTTACAGCAGGGCTATTGTGTTATTCCTAGCAACGAAAAGTTTCGTATTCTATATTCTTTCTTAGGAAAGAAACGCTCTAAGAAGGTCATGGTGTTCTTTTCATCATGTAGCTCAGTCAATTTCCATGCAGAGCTTCTAAATTTTCTCCAGATAGAGTGTTCTGATATCCATAGTAAACAAAAGCAGCAGAAACGAACTACAACATTCTCTAACTTTTGCGAGGCAAAAAGTGGTATCCTATTATGCACTAATGTTGCTGCACGCGGTCTTGATATTCCTAACGTGGTGAGATTTTGACTAATGATTTTTCTTAATCCAGCCCAATTTTTCTCACTTTCCTAATAGAAGGCGTTTTTGCACTTGTGTAGGATTATATTGTGCAATATGACCCTCCTGATGAACCAAAGGTGGTGATCTGGACTGTCCCAGTTATTTTTCTATTTTTCTCGGGGTTCTTTTACAGCACTGAGCATTCGAAATTGAATTTCAGGAATACATTCACAGAGTTGGCCGTACTGCACGTGGTGAAAAGGGCAAAGGAAGTGCATTATTGTTCTTACTGCCGCAAGAGTTAAAGTTTCTCATATACCTGAAGGTAATAATTTAATGTACACATAATAGTGTGTTTTCTGAAGTTAAAGAGACTTTACATATTTAACGGTGTCTGCAGGAAGCTAATATTTCTCCTACAGAATACGTGCTAAATAAAAAACGCGTGCCAAATACGCAGCCATACCTAGTAAGCGTGTCTTTTAGCACTATTATATTTGTTTCAATCATGCATTTTCATAGGCGTTGAACTCGTAACTGATATTGTTGAGCAGGAGAAAATCGTTGACCAGAACAACATCCTCAAACAGTCAGCTAAAGAGGCCTACAGATCCTACATTTTGGCATACAACTCACACTCCATGAAAGACATCTTTAATGTTCATGGACTTGATTTGAGGGTAAAGTGCTCTAGGAAGGCTCTCTCTGTATTTGGTTCCTGTGCCCTGCTCACTGTTCTACAGTCCATAAATTGTTTTTGCTTGGCACCACATTCACCTTTCACACTGAATCTACTGTCTGGGGGCATATTTTCTCACTGTTTTGCACGAAAAGGAACCAGATTTATTGTCCCTAGATTGAGTTTAAGAGTTCACAGAAAAGTGAAAATGCCCTCATGTAAAATTCTATTGTCTGGCAGGACGTAGCAGCATCATTCTGTCTCAGTGACCCTCCAAAACTGAACCTGAACCTGGGGAGCAGCGCCTCTAAACACAGGAAGAAGATGAGAAAGATGAACCTCGGGAGGGGGCGGTGATAATAAAAGGTAGTAGCTCGTAGATATTGTAGAGAGTAGAGAGGGACAATTTTTCAGTGATTTTAAGAGGTTTCTGCGCAACGACGGCGTTGTTGATATCAGAGCTTTCGATGTCACCTTGCTCTACACAATTTTGATCGATATACCTTACCACGGCACAAGTGTGTAGTGCATTTTTCCTGTTGGATGGATTTACATAGCAGTTACTCGAAAATGTTGAATCTTCAGATCTGAGTGGCCAAGTGTTTCTTCTTTGCCTGTTCAAGAAACACCTTTTGCTAATTCGGAGTTGCCTGGAATTTTCGTAAATCTCAATCACCCAAGACTGCACGACGGTTATAAATCGCAACATTTAAAGAATGCAGTTTCAGCAAAAGAAGCCTACATTACAACTTGTATAGGTTAAAACTTAAAAGTGGAGATAAGTATGGTAGGATGTTGATCTAAAAGACTTCTTTTCATGTTGAAAGAGATGGTTGTGCTGGTCAGATGTTGCAATCACCTAACCGTGATAACGCTGAATACAGACCCCACTGAGCTGGAAGCAGAAGGCACAAAAGAAAGCATCACAGTCTTCGCTCGTTTATTGTCTGATCACACATGGCATGATCCAAAAGGCTACCTAAATTGACTCTGATCCAAATAAGATTAAGAATCTCCATAAGAAAAGCTTAATAGTAGTATCAAATGAACAGATCTAGACGACCTGTCGTCAATAGCCTCGTCAGTTCAGTTACACGGGCGTCCAACAGTCATCATAACTGACATGAACATTTTCGATTTTTTCCAGAACAATGAACATTTTCGATTTTGAACATCAAACACTATAGCATTAATTTGCTGCCAAATCAAATCCCATCAAGAAAATCTGCTTATTCTACTACCCATCGATCATCACTTGCTAGAAATCGAGAAAACGTGACGAATCTTTGGTTCATGGATGACATCGATGGATCCTGAGCTACTCTGTCTGTCTGTATGTCTGCCTGTCGATCGCTCACTCCTGGCCGGCAACCACTCCCGCGTCTTCTTCCTCCGGCTGCTGGCCGTCCTTGCCTCGTCCGTTGGCCTTGTCCTCCTTGGCCTTCTCCAGCGCCGCCACCAGCCCTCGGAGGCACGAGTCGGCGTCGTCGTCGGCGCTCTTGGGCGTGAGGTTCTCGGCGACGTCGGCCGGCGTCATGTCCACCTCCTGCAGCAGCGCGCCGACGGCAGCGAAAAGCTCATGCTTTTCCACCCCGAGGTAGGTCCTGGCGAGGAACTCGAAGGCGGGGGCGCGGCAGTAGGACATCTCGATGTGCTTGTCCATCCGTCCCCTCCTGATGAGCGCCGGGTCCAGCTTCTCGAGGTGGTTGGTGGTGAACACGATGAGGCGCTCGCCGCCGCACGCGGACCACAGCCCGTCGATGAAGTTGAGCAGGCCGGAGAGCGTGACCTTGCTGCTGGTGTCGGCCGCGCCACCCTTCCTGCCATCCTTGCCGGGCTCGTCCTCTGAAGTATCCTTCTTCTTGGTGCGGGTGCCAGTGAGGTCGAGGGAGCAGTCGATGTCCTCGATGACGATGATGGACTTGCTGGTGGTCTCGATGAAGAGCTTTCGGAGCTCGGTGTTGGAGTGGACGGAGGTGAGCTCGATGTCGTAGACGTCGTAGTCGAGGTGGTTGGCCATGGCGGCGATCATGGCCGACTTGCCCGTGCCGGGCGGACCGTGCAGCAGGTACCCGCGCTTCCACGCCTTGCCGATCCGCTCGTAGTACTCCTTCCCTTTCTTGAACGCGTCGAGGTCGTCGACGATCTCCTTCTTCTTGGCCGGGTCCATGGCGAGCGTGGCGAAGGTCTTGGGGTGCTCGAAGGGCACGTGCGTCCAGGAGGAGCGCATGAAGCCGCCGTCGCTGAACTGGTGGGTGGAGATGTTGGTGGAGAGCTTCCGGCGGCGGTTCCGGACCATGACGGCGCGGCCCTGGCGGCGGACGCGCGGGAGGTAGGCGTTGAGGACGACGTCGCGGTGACGGTCGAGGAAGAAGAGGCGGTAGTAGCGGAGGTTCTCCTGGTCACCCCCGCCGCCGCCGCCCCAGCGATGGCTCTGCTGCTGCTGCGGCGGGGGGCGGGAGTAGGCCCACCAGAAGACGGTGCCGCCGCCCTCCTCGGGGAGGAGCACGTCGGCGACCTCCTCGCCGTCGACCATGCTGAGCACGAGGCGGTCGGCGTCCTTGGCGCCCTCGGCGCGGAGGTGGCGCGCGTCGCGGGAGGTGGTGTCGGCGAGGTAGGCCTTGACCTCCTCGTAGGCCTCGGCGCGGCGCATCCGGCCCCCGCCGTCGTACTCGGCGACGGTGACGGAGAGGTAGGGGTCGACGAGGGCGGCGAGGCGGCGCGCGTGGCGGCCGACGTGGCGCTTGAAGAAGTGCTGCAGCTGGAGGTGCTGCAGGTTCTGCCACACCACCGTCCACATCACCGCGATGAGGCTCAGCACCACGCCCGAGTTCAGCCCGCCCCACAGCCCCGCCGCCGACGCCTCCGTCGGTCGCATCTTCTCTCTAGCTAAAAAAAAAAAAAGAGAGCTTCGATCGACCTTCTCCGTGGTCCGTGCTTGCTTGGAAGTTGGAATGAAATCGAAGCAGAAGCTGAGGTGAGAGAGACCTCGGCTTGGCTACTTATGGAGTGACGATTTGTTTCTTGGAGGCGAAGGTGATCGGGCGGCGGGCGGCCGACATGGCAGTTTGTTCACGGAGCAGAGGAGCCCACGCACGCATGTGACGAGGGCAATGCCGTCATGCACGATTTTGTCTCTGCGACGTCGCCCGTCGATCATGGCGTGGCGCGGGCTGGATCGAGGCGGTGCGCAATCCATCGATGGATTGGCTGCCAAGGGTGGAAGAATGGGAAAAGATTCCGGTGATACAGCGACGTTTTTGGACGTCTCGTCTGGACTGTATGTTTTGGAGCGAGCGTGGCGTGGCTTCGTCGGTACGAATGAAAGCTGTGATGGGCAGTTGGGCACGGTGACAAGGACATAAATTAGTCCCTTCCTTGGTGGTACGAGAGCGAGCCTGATTTTCCTTTCAGGCCTCTTTGATTTAAAGGAATTTTATAGGATATAAATTTATAGGACTGTTTCTATGCCGGCTGTTCGATTTGTAGAATTGAATCCTATAGAAAACTAATTTTGTAGTGTAAACTTTATAGGAAAATAATTTTCTCATGCAAAATTCCTTTACCACAATCAAAGTGAATTTCTCTTTTCATAGGATTTAATTAGACATGCCATCTCAACCTTATAGATTTCCTATTCCTATACTTTTCCTGGGCGAGCACACGTGGCCACACGCGACACGGATTAATTCCCACGAGGGCCCATGAGTCGGACTAATAAACGGGGACAATTTTGAATCTCGTCCATGTAATTAGTCGTTCCTCCGCTCTCTCCATTTTCGTGGTAGTTCGTGGTAGAAGAGATAGGGAAGAGAGATGACACGATTTCGATGGGGGGAGGCTTAGGGTTCACCGTCGAGGTCGCCGGTGCAACGGGGTTTCGCTCGCGTTCCGCTGAGGAGAGGAATATTCATGCACGAGCTCTGCTATGGTTGGACAAGGACATGTTGTGGCGAAGGCTGACGCGCATGGGTGCTGTTGATCTCGTGCGCGGCGGAGGAAGGGGTTGCGGAGGAGGTGAGGCGCGGCCATGGGTGAAGCCATACCCTAAACCTCGAGACTACGCTTGCTAGCGGTCGACTAGAGACATGTTGCAGAAGAGGGCGACGCACGCATGCCATTGATCTCATGTGCGGCAGAGGAAGGGGGTTGTAGAGGTGGTGAGGCGCAGTCAGGTGAATCCGTACTCCGAACCTGGAGGCTCCGTTCGCTAGCAGTTGCATACTTGCATGTTGGTGTGGTGAGTTTTACCATCTCCTTTTTCTAGATCTGAGATTTTCTCCGTAATTAACATAGCTTTTAAGGACGGTTTATCCTGTAGCTTATTGGATTGTTTGCAAAATATAGGACCAACACCATAGTGAAACATGAAGACAATCGACGATTTTAGACCAAATTGTTGAACGAGTTTAGAACATTTGTTCAGTTTGTTCTGAAGGTGCAACTACCATCTCAGACTCTCAGTATGTTACTTCTATAAGCTACTTAGTTGCCATTTGTGCATGTTGCTATCATTAGCTGCCTACGTTGCAACTATAAGATACTTAGTTGCTTTTTATTAGCATACATTTTTGTGTTTTGCACATGTATGTTTATGTTATCAGTTGGAAAATTTGTATATATATCTATATGTGTTGTTTCTGATTATACAACTAGTTTTTATATTTCACCGTAAGTTTCTTAAAACGAGTGATGACAAATTATTACCAACCTTTTCTAACGCAACCATTCATGCAAGTTTCACTCTGCAGTCATACAACTTAATTGTACCATCATGCAAGTTATCACCCACCTTTTTCAATGCAACCATTCATACAACTCCACCCATCATGCAAGTTAACTGTGCCAACATGCACTTAATAACACAAGTTATCACCCACTTTTTAATGTAACCATTCATGCAACTTCCACTATCCCTTTAATTTAAATTTCCTGGTGTTTTGAGTTTAGTTAAAGTCACAAATTTATAAAGATTGACCAAATATTTATTAAAAATATCAAAAATTATAAAGTCAAATTCATATAGTATGAAAAATATTTTTATAATAATTCTAATAATATTAATTTTATATTATAGACATTGGTGTTTTCTTTCTGTATAGTTTTACAAAATTTGATTTTGACTAAATCCACAGAATGCATGATAATTAGAAACGGAGAGAGTATTAAATGGATGTGTGATTCTGCTGGGCAATGGATTAGTCCTTCGCTTCCGATGTGATGGGAGAGCGAGCCTGCAGGTTTTTCTTCAGTGGTCCGCGAGATCCTGCAGTAGTAGTATCTGGAGTAGCAATCGGGCTGCCGTACAAACACGACAGTGACATTGTTTTTGTTCGTTGTGTTTGCTTTTTCTCTGTGTTTGTGCCTCGCTGATCGTGTATTCTTTTTTGACACAAATTTTCGGTGAATGGATATGTAGCTCTCCTGCTTAATTCCTCAGATACAATTCACTGAACCACGTACCCGTTCTCTTCTTTCATTTTTGTTTCGAAGACGATCACGTGCAGCGTCGTTGTCGACCACTGCGTGGAGGCGGTGCACGATCGATGATGGATTTTGGTTGCCAAGGAAGGATGGACGAGTAGCTGGGAAAAGATTCCGGTGATACAGCGACATTTTTGGACCGTAGGACGTCTCGTGTGGATGTTTTGGAGCGATCGTGGCTGCTGTAGCTGTAGATGCACAGTGAATCAGTGATCGATCGTGCCGTGAGAATGTGAGATGGCGGTGGCAACAAGGACCTGTAGATAGAGGCACAGTGCCCTGGGAAACGTACACCACAATGGGTTGCTTAATTCGCTCTGTGTTGGGACCTCCTCGCTCGCTCGCTGCAGTATTCTTCTTTTTGGGATTCGACGGATTTTCAGGTGAAATGAACGTGGCTAACCCCCTGCTTCCTTAGATACAGCAAGATTCACTGAACCACATGTTGTCTTTTTTTCAATTTTTAGATTAGCCCGTGCTTTCACAACAGATCAGTACGTGAGATGAAACGAGGTAGTAGTCCTACTAATAACGCGGAAACGGTAAGTAATTTATTGGGAGTGGCTAGCGCTCATTCGACCGAGAACTAAGTTAGTTCTATGACGTCAGCTTGTATCCCCCATCTCCGGCGAGCTCCGCTCCCTAGCAACCAACTCCATGGAGCGTCCCTCTTCCGCAACCACCTCCGGCTAGCGTCGTTGTTGACTCCCCGAAACCACCGCCGACCGAATCACCGTCCTCTCCGCCCGCGACCGGTGTGCTGCCGCGGCGCCTCGCCGCCCCACCCTGCCCCGAGCTCCTCCTCCGCCGGTCCACCGCCGCCTCGACCATCCATCTAAACCGGCCCATCTTCCTTCCGGCGCCGACGATCCCGCACGCCCCCACCCACCCCACCAAGATGTTTGTTGCTCGCTCCATTCTTGTCGTCGTCGTCGAGTCTGCTCCGTCGCTACTACGCTCATCGCCGTCGCGAGGAAGAAGAAAGGTGGGAGGAGGAAAAAAGGGTTGCAATAATCACGACGCGCGGTCGGACGGTGGAGGAGGTGAATGTGCTCTAACTTACGCAAAAGTCTGAAACAAACCTTAATTTCGTAATCGAAGTCTGAATCAAACCCTCGACTCCAAATCCCTGATTTTCGAACCTTGACCTCTTCAATCCCTGTCTTCCTCGACGTTTTCTGGACTAATCTCGTTTGTACGCTCAGACTGGCTCACGAGGCAGGGATTCTGGAAATAACTGGGTTAAATGGGTTTGCCCTTGGTGGGCTGGTCAAACCAAGTAAAACGGGCCTGGTTGTTTAGGCCCATAACCGGTAACGCAAATCTCTTCGTTCCGAAGGCATCCCAATCCTGTACGATGCCCTCTCGTTGGAAACAAAATTAGGTTTGCAAGAGAGGCGGCCGGCGGGGCGAATTAAGGGAGGAGAGGCGACCGGCGAGGGTGAAGTGAGGAGAGGAGGCCAGTGGGGAGAAGAGAAGAGAGGCAGCCGGCGGAGGCTCATCAAGTGCAGCCTTATCACACAGAGGCAGCGGCCATAGGAGAGGCGGTCCGCAGTCGGTAGGGGCTCGTTTGGTGCACCTTCATCAATTGGAGGCGGCCGGCGGGGACTCGTCTGGTTTCACACTCGTTACACGGAGGCGGTACTCGAAGTTGAGGCTGTAGCATGGTGCTGACCGATGCACTATCGAGAAAAGTCGATGGCGTATGAGCCTGCCATGAACTGCCACGGACGTTCGCACTAATTGGTAAACTCTACTCTTCATCTTGCGTTCTCATTTTCTCTATTTCAATTGCCTTGATTTCTGATTAATGTGTTCTCATGTGAAATAGAGAGCTCACTGTGGTGAAGGATGAAGCTACCGATTCTGTAGCCATGGCCAAAACAATTGGATGCAATTGAGTCTAAGAAAGGAAGCAACACTGAGACAACAACTAAATTAGAAGAATTCTGAATGTTATGATTTGAAACCTTGACCATCTACTCGAAATAGCACCATATATGAGCCAAGGACAACCAGGCCATTCACACTTTGCCCTTACCCTGTCATCTTCTGTCTTCATGAACTTAATGTTTCTATAGGTCTTCAACCCATATTTGATCACTGCCTTTCTAAATTCAATCTTGCTTTTGAACACCATTCCAAGACTAAAGTGTGGGATTTTAGTCTTGGAATCATATCTTGCAAACTTGCTCCTCCTCCTGAAAAATTTCCCTTCTTCGTCACTAGCTTCATCATAAGAAATATCTTCTGATCCCGAGTCATATTCTGCCTCTATGTTCTGTTGTTCTATGACTTCCTCAACATTTGCCATTAGATTGATTGGGACTGCACCTGTTGCTTCACTTTGCACAAACCTCTGAGAATCTCTTAGCTTTTTCTTGTACATCCTTGCGAATTTCCTAAGCTGCACCGTTTCCTCATCTTCATCACTATCATCAGAACATTGCACATAATCTGAATCTTCAGAAGCACTGTCGGATTCTTCATCCTCTCCTACTATAGCCATGTCACTCTGATCTGCCACTTGAGCCCTAGGAATTTTTCCTTGCAGATATATTTGGCTGGCCCTTTGTGAGTTATTATGTAGCAGTTGAGACCTCCCGATCGTAGCCCCTTGTGAGCTTTGTCCCTCTTGAAACTTGCCCCTTCTCTGAAATCTGTTAGCTACTGTGCTTTTTTTCCATGTTTTGCTTTGATGGTCCACTGGAAACAATGCTAGATTTAGCTATTAGCACAACTTCAGGCTCTGAAATATCAGTGTCTTCCTTGTCTTTTTCACTTCTTATTTCATCTTCGAAGTCTCCCTCACTTTTCTCACTGTATTCTTGTACATCCTCTTCACCATGGTACTCGACAAACACTTCTGCCACTCCACCATCAGTTGTCATATCTGACATTTTCTTGCAGCCAAGGTCGTCAGCCAGAAAAAACAAACCATTAACCAGTTCTTTAGCAGGTAGCAAAAATAGTACTTCATCGATGGTTGTACATTCATATGTTCACTCAGATGCGCCTTCAACACTAGTAGAGATAAGCTAGCACGCTCAATTTCCGACATGGCGTCATCTCCCCCCCCCCCCCCCCTCCCCCCACATACTGGAGTTCAGGGCCAACTCGAATGAACTCACCACCAAAGTGAAAATGCACAATCAAGTGATCCATCACTTCCGTCGCAATTTCCGACATGGCGTCATCTCCCCCCCCCCCCCCCCCCCCCCCACATACTGGAGTCGAGTCGCTGACGCTGCCGCAAGTCAAAGACGACGAGTGCTTACGAAACCGCCTGAAGAAATCGAAAATGAAGGTATGGCGTCGGCGACGACGTACTCCGCCTTGATCGCCTTTCCGCCGTCACGATTACCGGCCAGTCGCCATGGCATCCGGTCTAAAGAGGAAGGTAGGGAACACGCAGCAACTGAATTATCGCGCGTGTTGAGCGTTTGCCTTCGGAACGAAGAGATTTGCGTTGCTGGTTATGGGCCTAAACAACCAGGCCCCTTTACTTGGTTTGACTAGCCCACCAAGGCAACCCATTTAACCCAGTTATTCCCGGAACCCCGGCCTCGTGAGCCAGTCTGAGCGTACAAACGAGATTAGGCCAGAAAACATTGAGGAAGACCGGGATTGAAGAGGTCAGGGTTCGAAAATCAGGGATTCCGACGTGAGGGTTTGATTCAGACTTCGACTACGAAATCAAGATTTGTTTCGGAGTTTTGCCTATAACTTAATTCTCAACTGACTGTTAACCGTAATTTATTTGGAATTTTCTAAAAAGGCCAACCCCATTTATTTTAACATATTATTGAACTAATTAACTGTTGGTGAAAGCATGAACTTGGGCACTCAAAATGATTTATACTTTTTTTTATGTGAAACAATATTTATATTTAGAATGGAAGTGGTATTAGGATCGATCCCGTGTGTGAAGAGTTCTTGTGCTCGAAACCTGAAAAACAATTGCGGTAAAATCCGTTTAATTAGAATGGAAGGTGCAGACGCCTATATGTAGTGTACTGAATCCGATTCAGTTTCAACCTTGATTTCCGATTGGGCTCGGTATCGTTCGGAAATCCATGGCGCGCTATATTATGCGCGACGTACGCCATGATATTTTGCGCCGAGATCGTCGTCAAGCCGGAGCTGGACCATGGAATCAGTTTCGGAGGAGAGTCTGCGTGAGATCCTACTGAAGCTGCCGACGAGGGCCGTCGCCCGCTGCCGCTGCGTCTGCTGGCAATGGCGCCGCCTGCTCGCCGACCCCTCCTTTCTCGTACTCCACGCACATGCCGCGCACGTCGTCTCCGATGCCGGCGCAGAGGCGCTGCTCGTCTCCAAGACCAACTTTGGTGCGCCAGGCACGAACCCCGCGATAGTGCTGTTCAACCTCTCCTCGACGACGCCCATGTGCCACTTCGCCGATCTCGACGTGAAGGTCTACGTCCCGGCCAATGCGTGCAACGGCTTCCTCTGCCTTGTGCCGACCGGCATCAAATCCGTATCCGCTCCGGTCGTGGTCTGCAATCCCGTCACCGGCGAGAAGCTCCGGATCCTGGCGCCGCCCGAGGTCGAGTCCATCTCGGTGGTCGACTGGCGCCTCTTTGCCATGGGGTTCTGCCCGTCCACCCATCAGTACAAGCTCTTTCGTCTCTCCTTTCCCAAATACTTCTACTATATGGAGGACGTCTACATGGACGTCTACACCTTCGGCGACCATGGCGGGTGGCGGGGCTGTCGCCTGCGCCTCAGCTGTTATCATGGCACGATGCGCTCGTTGCCGGTGCTCATCAAAGGAATGTTGTACACTGTGACCGGACCGTCGGAGTATGGCGGGACACTACTGGCCATCGACGTGGCCAGCGAGGCGGTCCTCACGCACGGCCTGCCGAGACGACGCATACGGGGGAAGAAGACGGCGGTGGACGTCCTGGAGCTGCACGGCCGGCCGTGTGTCGCCATCCATGAACTCGACGTGTCTCGCCCCAAGCTCACATTCTGGGTACTGACGATCGACCTCCACGTCCCCGGCAGCCGAAGCAAGAAGGACAACGACATTAACGAAGGCTGGGAACTGCGCTACAGCTTCTATATGGACGCGCACGACGACTCGGGCATCCATTGTGACCCCTGCTGCGAGTGCCACCCGACGGCCGCATGGCTCGATGACGGCGATGGGGTGCTGTGCTACCTGTTCAACGACCGTCTATACAAGTACGACACCACCGCCAAACAAGGGTGGCAGTACTCGTCGTTTCCGGTGAGCAATAAGGAATGGGACGACCGGCTCAGGCTGCCGCCGTCTGACAGCCCCTGGTGGAACGTCTATGGGGGCTACCGTCCTAGCCTACTCTCCCCTCGTCGTCTCGCCACGTCATCGCCTTCACTTCACCACCAGTCCACCACCATGAGCCTTCATTTGAGCACCCTTTGTTACGTACCATGACACGTCGTACACCATCCAATAAGCGTCGTCCAGGCGACGGTGGCACTAACCACCGGCAAGCTGCCAAGAGGCGACCGACCTTGTCTTTTCTTGACGACTGTTAATCTAATCAGGACCCCATTCGTTTCTGTGTCAAAATGAAATCATGTAAATAAATACCCCAATCAGAAACTTTTTTTTTAGAAATGGGGAGTGCCCCAGCCTCTGCATCGAAAAGATGCATACGGCTATTTTATTTCATTTATTCAACATATTTGGCAAAAAGCCTTACAAACAACGATAATACAAACTGAAGCCGCCAGACAGTGACAAAGCACCACAACTAGTACAAACGATACAGTAGACAACGGGGCCTTATTCCCCGGTCACTGCCATCATCGACTCCTCGGTCAACTCCAAAGATAGCGCCTTGTGCGCACGCTCCGGACGTCGCCTCCGCCATCTTTCGCCTACCCATCTCCAGCGTGTAGATCGAAGTGAAGACTCTCGCCAAAACTGCCGTCGATGCCACCATGGCACCAGACGGCTCACCCACCCTGCGCGAGTCCACCATACCACAACCGTCGTTGGGTCTCCGCTGCACCACGCCGCCAAGATCCGCCGCCAAGATCCGCCGCCGTTGTCGTCGTAGATGAAATCCGCTCCACCAGCAGCCATCTCCAGGCATCCCGTGTTCCAAAACGATGCCCTCAAGAGGGAAAACAACACCGAGGGTGCCGCCATCATCCGATCCAGGTAAACCCGGATCTAGGGTTTCCCCCGGAACTCTAGGCAGGAAGGCGGGTGATTCACGACGATGAAACCTTCAACAAGGTAACGACACCCACGGGTGCCGTGATCATCGGCCTGAGCCCGGCTTGCACCGGCCGACCTCCTCGCCTCCTTGTTCCGTCGAGAACATCCGGTTCCGGCCGAAGCCAAACCCGGAGACTCGCCGGGATCAAATCCATGTGCCGCAGCCCAAGGGCCGAGCCATGGAGGAGGGAGGTCACCTCGTCGTCCCAGATGCCGTCGATCTGCCCGGAGAAGACCACCACGCCGTCCGTCACACGGCCACAGAAGAGCAGCCGTGCCGTGGCGCCGACGCCTGCGCCACGCCCAAGCCCTAGGGCACCACCCGCGTCGTTCCCTTGGAGCTAAGGGACGAGAGGAGCCCCCCCGCCGCCGGCACCGGCCAGGCTTTGCCCGGCTGTGCCCCTAGCGGCGGCGAGGGATGAGTGGGAGAGGGAGGCGGGCTGGCGGCGCGGTAGGGTTTCCCTCCCGCCGCCACGCGGGGGCGGACGAGAGGGGACGCCCCCCAATCAGAAACTTACCATGCAGATAATTTGTACTCCCTCCGGTATGGTTTAGAAGGCATGCATTGAGAATTCTCTGGGACCTAGGTGATATTTGATTGACTCTCCATCCTATAATCAACTCTCTCTTAATTAAAATTTATTCTTGTTGATTGGTTCTCCTCCCCACTTGTGTCAAGAGGTCCTGGGTTCGAACCAGCCTCTCTGCACTGCATTTTTCAGGGGTAAAACTAGGTTCTTATAATCCCTCCCCAGACCCCACCTTGTGTGGGAGCCTCGTACACTGGGTCTGTCCTTTAGTTCACAAACCGAACCATGCATGGCTGATTAGCTGTAGAGAGAAAACGGTGGGAAAAGAGGGTGACCATGGTCTAATTAAACAACATTTAATGCTAACACACCTAAAATGTGTGGAGAAGTTTTGGAATTGCATGATTTTTCTAGTGCGCCCAGCAAACTGTACCGGAGGGAGTATGAGTGAAGCAAAGTTACGCATGATTTTTACCAAGAAAAAATTCTACTAGTATCATCCAAAGCAGTATAAAGAAACGCAAAATTAATAAAAAATAGTCAGGTGATGTCAGCAAATTCCAGTTGCAACTCAAGATGGAAATTATGACTAGCATGAATCACAAAGCAAATCTAACAGTCTGGGGTAATTTTCTCACTTGCAACCTCACTTATAACTGAATAACTCTGAGTTGCAATTTAACTTGTAACTCATGATGCACGGATCGCGAGGAAAGGAAAATCCAAGGGTCAATGACTTGACTGAGCACTAACTTGAGAATTTGCAAGGCAATATGCACGACTCGACCTGCCGAGACAAGGCATACTAGGAAGAAGACGGTGGTGGACACCCTGGATCTGCACGGCCGGTTGTGTGTCGTCGTGCGTGAACTCAACGTGTCTCACCCCAACTCACCCTCTGGGTACTAACGATCGACCTCCACGTCCCCGGAAGCCAAAACAAGAAGGACAATTACAAAAGGTTGGGGACTGATATCCCACAAGTATAGGGGATCGCAGTAGTCTTCGCGGGTAGTGTAACCCAATTTATTAATTCGACACAAGGGGAGCCAAAGAATTCTTAGAGGTCTTCGTAGCTGAGTTGTCAATTCAGCCACACCTGGAGAAGTACAAGTAACACAAGAGGGGTGAAAGTAGCAGTGATTTGAGAATAGTAGTAATAGTAACACGAAAGCAATGATGGTGAAAAATGGACCGGGGTTCATAGTTTCACTAGAGGTAACTCTCTTAAGCAAATAATCATGCATTGGGTGAACAAATTACAGTTGGGCAATTGACAGAATTGCACTAATTAGTTATGACAAAGAAACCTAGTTAATAAATCATACGTAGGCATGTGTTCCGTATATAGTTGTATCTACTCGCCATAAGAATTCGCACAATATCTTTTGTCCTACCATCCGGTTTCTACCGGGCCAATTAAGGAACGTATGGTAATTAAGGTGCTCCTTTTAATAGAGCACCAGAGCAAAGCATTAACATTCAGTGAAAACATGTAATCCTCAAGTTACTAACCATCCCTATTGATGTCCACGTATCTGTCACTCGCGGTCGCCGGTTCCGGACTAGTAACAGGTGCATACAACTTGTAGGTACGATCTAAGCAACAATATTATATTCATGCAAACATAACGAGCCCAAATCTAATATCATGCCACTCGTGCACTAGTGACAAGCAATAAGCATAACAAAGGTGCAGCAACAACAATTCATAAATATAACTGACTCATCACATTGTAACAATTCATCGGATCCCAACAAACACAACGCCGATTACATAAAGGTGATCTTGATCATGTAGGGCAGCTCACAAGATCTGAACATAGTAGCACAAGGGAGAGAGAGTACCAACTAGCTACTGCTACAAACCCGTAGTCCACAGGGGAACTATTCACAACTCATCCCGGAGGCAGCGATGGCGGTGAAGATGGCTCCAGGGGCCAATCCCCGTCCCGGCAGGGTGCCGGAACATGATCAATCTGGCCCCCGAAACTTATCGGCGATGGCGGCGGAGCTCTGTATCGTATTTGGAAAAATCCTTTGGGGGTTAGGGTTTTTTCGCCGGAGATGATTTTATAGGCGTCGGAGGCGGCCGAGTGTCGTGGTGGATAGCACGGCATACCCATCAGAGATGGGGAATTTGTGGGACAAGGCGGCGATGGCGTTCCGGCGGGATTGGGTAACAAGCACGGCAAACACACGCGATGTACCCAGGTTCGGGGCCCTCGTGGTGAGGTAACACCCCTACTCCTGCATGTCTGATGTATATGATGGAATAGATCTCGGGCTACATGGTTGCTCCTTGAGATGTGTTTTTCTCTCTCTAGCTAGAGGAGGAAGAAGGTGGTAGGTGGTAATGAGAAGAGCCTCCACCTCCCAAGACATCTATCTAGGGTTTCCCAAAAGTTGCCTCTCAAGGGCTCCCTGGTGCACCTTATAAAGGGGATGCCCAGGGGACAAAGGGGTGGCTCATGGGGCCCAGCTAGTACTACTCACGCACATGGAATGCCAGCCTGATGTGGCCAGCCAGGCGCAGCCGGACTGGGGCAGCCTGCAGCCAGACTGGGGTAGCCTGCAACCTGCAGCCTGTAGCCAGTAGCCTGCAGACCAAGGCAGACAGCAGCCTGCAGACTCAAGGCAGCCAGCAGCCTGCAGTCTCAAGGCAGCCTGTAGTCTACTGACCGTCCGCTTGATCTTCGTGGTTTGCTTCTCTTGTTCTTTTGTCGAGTCGTGGACTTCGGTATACCGGGGGGTTATCCCCCCGACACTAGCCCCCGAGCGCGTGGAGGCTTTGCTGCTTGCTAGGAAGGCTTCGCGAGCTTCCCATTGTCTTGATTGTCGTGGTCGAAATGTTGAATTGTCGGAGCTGGAGCCGGCTGAAACTGGAGCTGGAGCCAGAGCCGTCTGAAGTTGAAGTCGAGGTCGGCTGAAGTTGAAGCCTTGAAGCTGGATGAAGTTGGAGCAGGATGAAGTTGAAGCCAGATGAAAAGCCTTGAAGCCTTGAGGCCTTGAAGCCGGATTAAAGCCTTGATGCCTTGGAGCCTTGAAGCCGGATGAAGTTGTAGCCGACTGCAGAACTTGGAGTTGGAGCCGACAGCCCCCAGGCTCTTGGCCGGGGTGTTGAAGTCCTCCGGGTCTGCGGCTGCGCAGCCCCCGGGAATAAGATTGCCGGCTGACGGCGTGGCAGCCCCCGGGCTCTTGGCCGGGGTGTTGAAGTCCTCCGGGTCTGCGGCTGCGCAGCCCCCGGGAATGAGATTGCCGGCTGACGGCGTGGCAGCCCCCGGCGGGCTCTTGGCCGGGGTGTTGAAGTCCTCCGGGTCTGCGGAGCCGGCTGGCGGATGCGCAGCCCCCGGGAATGAGATTGCCGGCTGACGGCGTGACAGCCCCCGGGCTCTTGGGCGGGGTGTTGAAGTCGTCCGGGTCTGCGGCTGCGCAGCCCCTGGGAATGAGATTGCCGACTGACGGCGTGGCAGCCCCTGGGCTCTTGGCCAGGATGTTGAAGTCCTCCGGGTCTGCGGAGCCGGCTGGCGGCTGCGCAGCCCCCGGGAATGAGATTGCCGGCTGACGGCGTGGCAGCCCCCGGGCTCTTGGCCGGGGTGTTGAAGTCCTCCGGGTCTGCGGAGCCGGCTGGCGGCTGCGCAGCCCCCGGGAATGATTTCTCTACCGGCTGACGGCGTGGCAGCCCCCGGGCTCTTGGCCGGGGTGTTGAAGTCCTCCGGGTCTGCGGAGCCGGCTGGCGGCTGCGCAGCCCCCGGGAATTAGATTGCCAGCTGACGGCGTGGCAGCCCCCTGGCTCTTGGCCGAGGTGTTGAAGTCCTTCGGGTCTGCGGAGCCGGCTGGCGGATGCGCAGCCCCCGGGAATGGGATTGCCGGATGACGGCGTGGCAGCCCCCGGGCTCTTGGCCGGGGTGTTGAAGTCCTCCGGTCTGCGGAGCCGGCTGGCGGCTGCGCAGCCCCCGGGAATGATTTCTCTGCCGGCTGACGGCGTGGCAGTCACCGGGCTCTTGGCCGGGGTGTTTGTGTCTTCTGCCGGCTTGCGGTTGTTTGCCTCTGGGTCTCTAAAGTGGAAGTGATGGCGACGGTGATGTCGAGCCCCGAGTTTCTCGGCGTGGGCGATTTTGATGTCGAGCCCCCGAGCTTCTCGGCGTGGGCGATTTTGATGTCGAGCCCCCGAGGTTCTCGGTGCGGGCGGAGTCAACCGAAAGGGCAGCCAGCTGGAGGAGCCAGTCGGCTTGGGATCCACTAGCCCCCAAAGCTATCGAGGTCCTGCGGCTCCGGCGGGAGGGCCTCGGCAGATTTATGCAAAAATAGTCAAGCAAGAGACAAAGTTAGTCATTAGATCTCCATATATAATATTATATGCTGTTTGAAGCTTTTGTGGACTTTTATGCCAACTCGCTTTGGTCCGAGCCCTTTAGATCATTCGTGTGCACTTCACCGTACCGGCTTGTGCTCTTGCCGGCTGGTCGACTGGCGATACTGCAGCCGGATGCGAAGAGTTGGCCATGCGGGATCATGCACACTACTCAGACCTTGGGGATTGGGTTCAAGCAAACTAACACTTAAAAAAGAAGACGATCAGGTCGTCCAAGTTGTTTCCTCCTTTGAGGTCTTTCGTGTGGAGGCGACCTCCAGCTTGTTATCCTCGCCGGCCTGGACCGGGCGCGAGGAGTTAACCGTTTGGTGCCATGCACACTACTAAGCCGATCTCGGGAAAAAAGCGCTTGGGCTAGCGAAGAAGAGTGCGTCCAGATTGTCCAAGCCGTTTCCTCCATCGACGTTTTTCGTGTGCACTTCACCGTCCATGCGGGATCATGCACACTACTTAGCCGTCTACGGAAAAAAGAGTCTGGGCAAAGCCGGACACGAGAAGCGAAGATTTTGTGAAAAGGCGGAGAGACAGCCCCGAGTGCTTCTCGGGACTATCCACTTTTGTGCGCGGTGCGGAATCATGTAGGACAATACTTACGTTTCAGTTGTTTTCCGTAGTCGTAGAAGAGTTGTTGCAGTTTGGAAGCCGAACTTCCAAGGCAGCCGGAGCCAAATGGAGTCCTAGTCCTCTCTGTCGGCTGGCGGCGTAGTCAACACGTGTTGCCATACTGGATGGCCCTCTTCCCAGGAGTTTTTAGTCGGAGGAGCGCTGCAGCCTACCAGGCGTGATGTCTACTACACACTTCTATTCTTGTAGACTTGTTGGGCCTCCAAGCGCAGAGATTTGTAGGACAGCGGCAAATTTCCCTTAAGTGAGTAACCCAAGGTTTATCGAATCCATGGGATTTTGCGCCGAGATCGTCGTCAAGCCGGATGGAATCAGTTTCGGAGGAGAGTCTGCGTGAGATCCTACTGAAGTTGCCGACGAGGGCCGTCGCCCGCTGCCGCTGCGTCTGCTGGCAATGGCGCCGCCTGCTCGCCGACCCCTCCTTTCTCGTACTCCACGCACATGCCGCGCACGTCGTCTCCGATGCCGGCGCAGAGGCGCTGCTCGTCTCCAAGACCAACTTTGGTGCGCCAGGCACGAACCCCGCGATAGTGCTGTTCAACCTCTCCTCGACGACGCCCATGTGCCACTTCGCCGATCTCGACGTGAAGGTCTACGTCCCGGCCAATGCGTGCAACGGCTTCCTCTGCCTTGTGCCGACCGGCATCAAATCCGTATCCGCTCCGGTCGTGGTCTGCAATCCCGTCACCGGCGAGAAGCTCCGGATCCTGGCGCCGCCCGAGGTCGAGTCCATCTCGGTGGTCGACTGGCGCCTCTTTGCCATGGGGTTCTGCCCGTCCACCCATCAGTACAAGCTCTTTCGTCTCTCCTTTCCAAATACTTCTACTATATGGAGGACGTCTACATGAATGTCTACACCTTCGGCGACCATGGCGGGTGGCGGGGCTGTCGCCTGCGCCTCAGCTGTTATCATGGCACGATGCGCTCGTTGCCGGTGCTCATCAAAGGAATGTTGTACACTGTGACCGGACCGTCGGAGAGTATGGCGGGACACTACTGGCCATCGACGTGGCCAGCGAGGCGGTCCTCACACACGGCCTGCCGAGACGACGCATACGGGGGAAGAAGACGGCGGTGGATGTCCATGAGCTGCACGGCCGGCCGTGTGTCGCCATCCATGAACTCGACGTGTCTCGCCCCAAGCTCACATTCTGGGTACTGACGATCGACCTCCACGTCCCCGGCAGCCGAAGCAAGAAGGACAACGACATTAACGAAGGCTGGGAACTGCGCTACAGCTTCTATATGGACGCGCACGACGACTCGGGCATCCATTGTGACCCCTGCTGCGAGTGCCACCCGACGGCCGCATGGCTCGATGACGGCGATGGGGTGCTGTGCTACCTGTTCAACGACCGTCTATACAAGTACGACACCACCGCGAAACAAGGGTGGCACTACTCGTCGTTTCCGGTGAGCAATAAGGAATGGGACGACCGGCTCAGGCTGCCGCCGTCTGACAGCCCCTGGTGGAACGTCTATGGGGGCTACCGTCCTAGCCTACTCTCGCCTCGTCGTCTCGCCACGTCATCGCCGTCACTTCACCACCACCATGAGCCTTCATTTGAGCACCCTTTGTTACGTACCATGACACGTCCTACACCATCCAATAAGCGTCGTCCAGGCGACGGTGGCACTAACCACCGGCAAGCTGCCAAGAGGCGACCGACCTTGTCTTTTCTTGACGACTGTTAATCTAATCAGGACCCCATTCGTTTCTGTGTCAAAATGAAATCATGTAAATAAATACCCCAACCATGCAGATAATTTGTACTCCCTCCGGTATGGTTTAGAAGGCATGCATTGAGAATTCTCTGGGACCTAGGTGATATTTGATTGACTCTCCATCCGATAATCAACTCTCTCTTAATTAAAACTTATTCTTGTTGATTGGTTCTCCTCCCCACTTGTGTCAAGAGGTCCTGGGTTCGAACCAGCCTCTCCGCACTGCACTTTGCAGGGGTAAGACTAGGTTACTATAATCCCTCCCCAGACCCCACCTTGTGTGGGAGTCTCGTGCACTGGGTCTGTCCTTTAGTTCACAAACCGAACCATGCATGTCAACGGTGGGAAAAGAGGGTGACCATGGTCTAATTAAACAACATTTAATGCTAACACACCTAAAATGTGTGGAGGAGTTTTGGAATTGCATGATTTTTCTAGTGCGCCCAGCAAACTGTACCGGAGGGAGTATGAGTGAAGCAAAGTTGCGCATGTTTCTTACCAAGAAAAATTCTA
This sequence comes from Puccinellia tenuiflora, assembly GCA_012064385.1. Classification (NCBI taxonomy): domain Eukaryota; kingdom Viridiplantae; phylum Streptophyta; class Magnoliopsida; order Poales; family Poaceae; genus Puccinellia; species Puccinellia tenuiflora. The sequence continues at coordinate 56,529 of QRDG01001463.1, read as the reverse complement.
CTAGTATCATCCAAAGAAGTATAAAGTAACACAAAATTAATAAAAATAGTCAGGTGATGTCAGCAAATTCCAGTTGCAACTCAAGATGGAAATTATGACTAGCATGAATCACAAAGCAAATCTAACAGTCTGGGGTAATTTTCTCACTTGCAACCTCACTTATAACTGAATAACTCTGAGTTGCAATTTAACTTGTAACTCATGATGCACGGATCGCGAGGAAAGGAAAATCCAAGGGTCAATGACTTGACTGAGCACTAACTTGAGAATTTGCAAGGCAATATGCACGACTCGACCTGCCGAGACAAGGCATACTAGGAAGAAGACGGTGGTGGACACCCTGGATCTGCATGGCCGGTTGTGTGTCGTCGTGCATGAACTCGACGTGTCTCACCCCAACTCACCCTCTGGGTACTAACGATCGACCTCCACGTCCCCGGAAGCCAAAACAAGAAGGACAATGACAAAAGGCTGGGGACTGATATCCCACAAGTATAGGGGATCGCAGTAGTCTTCGCGGGTAGTGTAACCCAATTTATTAATTCGACACAAGGGGAGCCAAAGAATTCTTAGAGGTCTTCGCAGCTGAGTTGTCAATTCAGCCACACCTGGAGAAGTACAAGTAACACAAGAGGGGTGAAAGTAGCAGTGATTTGAGAATAGTAGTAATAGTAACACGAAAGCAATGATGGTGAAAAATGGACCGGGGTTCATAGTTTCACTAGAGGTAACTCTCTTAAGCAAATAATCATGCATTGGGTGAACAAATTACAGTTGGGCAATTGACAGAATTGCACTAATTAGTTATGACAAAGAAACCTAGTTAATGAATCATACGTAGGCATGTGTTCCGTATATAGTTGTATCTACTCGCCATAAGAATTCGCACAACATCTTTTGTCCTACCATCCGGTTTCTGCCGGGCCAATTAAGGAACGTATGGTAATTAAGGTGCTCCTTTTAATAGAGCACGAGAGCAAAGCATTAACATTCAGTGAAAACATGTAATCCTCAAGTTACTAACCATCCCTATTGATGTCCACGTTTCTGTCACTTGTAACGCCCCAAGATCGGTACTATGCAGACTTTAGCGTTCCAGCCAAATCCGCATAATAACGATCCTAAAGGACGCCCACCAGGCATAACGTGCACGTCGCAACACACACGTTATGCGGGTGGAATTGTGATAACATTACAATAGTTCTCGACGGAACCCACAAAAGAACATATATACAACAACGACTCACCGAGTCAAGAGCAAAGATACAATACAAAGATCCAAATAACAACGGAAGCGGGTAGCGTCCGACTACGGACAAGATACAAATTGGACTAAGAGTCCTGAAGATAAGCAAAGGCACCATATCCCTGCCCAGGCCAAGCCTAGCCGGAGGGATTCCCAAGCTAACGTCGTCAGACTTCAAACCTGTTGGCTGCATTGGAATAGCAGCCCCGAAGGGGTCAGTACTGGCAAGTAATACTCACAAGATATCAAAGCTGGAATTCCGAGGAAGAGGGTTAGCGATTGAGGCGGCAGCAGGCAGCACTAACAACTTATAGAGACACGCTACAAACTTTCGTCTAAAAGAGACAAGGTAAGAGAGCGCATAAGAAACCAACTATACTACTCACCAAACAAACCCGCCCTAAAACGACTCCCTCGTATCCTCAACCCACGAGGAAGAAGTCCGGGCACTCACACGGTGGACAAGTTTTATGAGTTATTATTCAAGTGATCTATCTTACTAGTCAAGTTATTATCATCATAAGGTGCAAGTTGTCTATGATCTTTTTAGCCAGCGCATTTCACCAAGTCGTCCATAACCGCGGACACGGCTTTTCGAAAAGATTTAACCCTGCAGGGATGCACCAATGAACCCACACGCATCGAAACTCTCGCTTAGAGGTGTACCGGTGGAGGGTTTCGACGCAATACTTCCCTTCTCTACAAACAAGTCCAGGGAGCCACCTAGCTAGGTCTGATCCACCTTGAGAGTCCGGCCGAAGCTTCGAGGTGGGCCTAACCGTTGCCCGCACGGCTTCGGGAGGGTAACACTCATACGATTGCCCCTCCTTCCACATGCGGTAAACGCCCATGCCGCAAGCCCTACCGTAAGTAACCACGTAACCATCTTACCATATCATCCGCGCTTGTAACCGTAGAAAAACACCCGAACTACTTGTGGCATCCTGGACAAGTTTGAGGATCCGGTAATAGATTGCGGGGAGGCCCATAGAACTCCCACATGTGGTTAGTGCGCTCAGTCTTGGATCAGCGGAAAAGAACTCGGGTCCTAGGCGACACTAGCAGAACAAATCACCACGATTGGCCTTCCGCCGGTGCCTTATCTTTATTAAGTTATTCCCATCGCAACAGAAAGTAAAGATTACCATTTTAGTTGAGCCTAGCTACCATGTTAACAACAAGACTAGGCAAAAAGATAACAGGACTGAAGCAAAGCACCTAAGCATGCACTACGACTCGCAAGGCTAACAAGGTAAACAAGCAACAGGCTAATAGGATGTGGAGGTGTGGCTATATCATGGCTGCAAGGTAAACATGCATATAGGATCGGACACAAGCATCGTGACATAAGGCTAGCAAGGAACAAAAGATAGGACGAGTGAGAGACAGAAAACAAGCAAAGATAGCAAGGGAGTATCACTTGCCTGTAATCCGGTAGAGGTAGCAGAACTTGTCGTTGCTCACATCAACTCAACGTCCTATTCCCGAAGAAGCAACAAACACTGAAATCGAAGAGATGCATTTTACTACTACGGCAGAAGAACCGGCATGCTTATGGGATGCATGACATGGCAAATATGAGAGGGATGCAACTTAAGCAAAATTAAACGGAACCGAGATTCCGACAATTAAGTATATGGTTCAAGTTATTTTTGTAACAATCAAATTTAAATGTTATTAGCAAGTCTAAACAATGCATGGGTGAGCTACTCAAAATTAAATGGAACCGGGTCAACAATTTAAATTACAACCCACATATTCCATATTTAATTATTTAGGTGATAAACAAAACACAACTAACATGCAAGCTACATGATGCAAACATGAGCATTGATGGCATATTCAAAGTCCTTACATTTTTCTGATCGAAATCCATATAATATATTTTGCAATTGGAGTTATAGATCCAAAGATATGATATAAAACATAATTTGCAAAAACAAAAATAAAACAGAAAATAAAAGGGTGGGCATTGCAGCCCGGGGGAGTTGAACTCGGGTCTGCTGGGCTGAGGGGAAGAGAGCTAGCCACTGGGCTACACTCGGGTTGGTGCTAGGATTCAAAACACGCAGAACTTGAAGCCACTCAAGGAGGTTAACTGAATTTTTGACAGAAAAGCTTCAGACTTTCAGACTTGAGGTGCGATGGCGACGAGACGATCTGCAGCAGCTGCTGCCGTTTCGCGAACTCGAGATGCAGGGTGCATCTGGGTGGTGTGCTGGTCGTTGCCGGTGGTGCTGGTGTGTGTGTGCTTCGGATGGAGGAGGGTGTGGGTGCTACAGAAGAGGCGACCATGGTAGACGGCGTCGGGCACGAGAAGATCGACGAGGGGATGATGCAAAGGAGCGTCACCTAGGGGAGGTCGAGGGCGAGATCTAGAGGCAGGAGCAGGACGGAGGGGAAGAAGAACTCAGCGTCCATGGCGGCGTGACTGCGGAGCTTGCTCCGGGGCGCTCTATCGGCCAGGAAGAAGAAGAGATGAGGAGAGAGCTTGTGGCGGCGGGAGAGGAAGGGAGAGAGAAGAGGCAGCTAGGGCTTCATGGGGGGAAGAGTGGTGGTCTTAAAAGGGGAGAGGGGAGCTGCTCCGGCCGTCAAATCAGCTGGTAACCGACGTGGCGCCGGTGGATGTGCTGCCGTACAGGTTGAAGAGGAGGTGAGCATGATGGTGGGCTGGAGTTGGGCCAAGAGAAAAAGAAGAGGAAGAAGAGAAGATGAGCTAGAATTGCTCCCAGCCTAGTTAGAACTTTTCAGGATTTTCCCAATTGAAGAGTTGGAAAAACAGATAAAGAAAAGATAGGTAAAGAAAAGAGTGAAAAGAGAAGAGGGAGAATTTACAAAACCAAAATAGTTTTGTTAAAATAATATTTTGATTTTATTATTTTTATTTTGAAAGATATGCAAGGTAATTGAATGCACGATGCCATGTTGATGCAAAAAGAAAATATCAAACAAAACTAATTTTTGGGGAAAAACCCCGGGACATTACATCACTCGCGGTCGCCGGTTCCGGACTAGTAACAGGTGCATACAACTTGTAGGTACGATCTAAGCAACAATATTATATTCATGCAAACATAACGAGCCCAAATCTAATATCATGCCACTCGTGCACTAGTGACAAGCAATAAGCATAACAAAGGTGCAGGAACAACAATTCATAAATATAACTGACTCATCACATTGTAACAATTCATCGGATCCCAACAAACACAACGCCTATTACATAAAGGTGATCTTGATCATGTAGGGCAGCTCACAAGATCTGAACATAGTAGCACAAGGGAGAGAGAGAGTACCAACTAGCTACTGCTACAAAACCGGTACTCCACAGGGGAACTACTCACAACTCATCCCGGAGGCAGCGATGGTGGTGAAGATGGCTCCAGGGGCCAATCCCCGTCCCGGCAGGGTGCCGGAACATGATCAATCTGGCCCCCGAAACTTATCAGCGATGGCGGCGGAGCTCTGTATCGTATTTGGGAAAATCCTTCGGGGGTTAGGGTTTTTTCATCGGAGATGATTTTATAGGCGTCGGAGGCGGCCGGGTGTCGTGGTGGATAGCACGGCATACCCATCAGAGATGGGGAATTTGTGGGACAAGGCGGCGATGGCGTTCCGGCGGGATTGGGTAACAAGCACGGCAAACACACGCGATGTACCCAGGTTCGGGGCCCTCGTGGTGAGGTAACACCCCTACTCCTGCATGTCTGATGTATATGATGGAATAGATCTCGGGCTACATGGTTGCTCCTTGAGCTGTGTTTTTCTCTCTCTAGCTAGAGGAGGAAGAAGGTGGTAGGTGGTGATGAGAAGAGCCTCCACCTCCCAAGACATCTATCTAGGGTTTCCCAAAAGTTGCCTCTCAAGGGCTCCCTGGTGCACCTTATAAAGGGGATGCCCAGGGGACAAAGGGGTGGCCCATGGGGCCCAGCTAGTACTACTCACGCACATGGAATGCCAGCCTGATGTGGCCAGCCAGGCGCAGCCGGACTGGAGCAGCCGGACTGGGGCAGCCTGCAGCCAGACTGGGGTAGCCTGCAACCTGCAGCCTGCAGCCAGTAGCCTGCAGACCAAGGCAGACAGCAGCCTGCAGACTCAAGGCAGCCAGCAGCCTGCAGTCTCAAGGCAGCCTGTAGTCTACTGACCGTCCGCTTGATCTTCGTGGTTTGCTTCTCTTGTTCTTTTGTCGAGTCGTGGACTTCGGTATACCGGGGGGTTATCCCCCCGACACTAGCCCCCGAGCGCGTGGAGGCTTTGCTGCTTGCTGGGAAGGCTTCACGAGCTTCCCATTGTCTTGATTGTCGTGGTCGAAATGTTGAATTGTCGGAGCTGGAGCCGGCTAAAATTGGAGCTGGAGCCAGAGCCGTCTGAAGTTGAAGCCGAGGTCGGCTGAAGTTGAAGCCTTGAAGCAGGATGCATGAAGTTGAAGCCGGATGAAAAGCCTTGAAGCCTAGAGGCCTTGAAGCCGGATTAAAAGCCTTGAAGCCTTGAGGCCTTGGAGCCTTGAAGCCGGATGAAGTTGTAGCCGACTGCAGAACTTGGAGTTGGAGCCGACAGCCCCCAGGCTCTTGGCCGGGGTGTTGAAGTCCTCCGGGTCTGCGGCTGCGCAGCCCCCGGGAATGAGATTGCCGGCTGACGGCATGGCAGCCCCCGGGCTCTTGGCCGGGGTGTTGAAGTCCTCCGGGTCTGCGGCTGCGCAGCCCCCGGGAATGAGATTGCCGGCTGACGGCGTGGCAGCCCCCGGGCTCTTGGCCGGGGTGTTGAAGTCCTCCGGGTCTGCGGAGCCGGCTGGCGGCTGCGCAGCCCCTGGGAATGAGATTGCCGGCTGACGGCGTGACAGCCCCCGGGCTCTTGGGCGGGGTGTTGAAGTCGTCCGGGTCTGCGGCTGCGCAGCCCCTGGGAATGAGATTGCCGACTGACGGCGTGGCAGCCCCCGGGCTCTTGGCCGGGATGTTGAAGTCCTCCGGGTCTGCGGAGCCGGCTGGCGGCTGCGCAGCCCCCGGGAATGAGATTGCCGGCTGACGACGTGGCAGCCCCCGGGCTCTTGGCCGGGGTGTTGAAGTCCTCCGGGTCTACGGAGCCGGCTGGCGGCTGCGCAGCCCCCGGGAATGATTTCTCTACCGTCTGACGGCGTGGCAGCCCCCGGGCTCTTGGCCGGGGTGTTGAACTCCTCCGGGTCTGCGGAGCCGGCTGGCGGCTGCACAGCTCCCGGGAATTAGACTGCCGGCTGACGGCGTGGCAGCCCCCGAGCTCTTTGCCGGGGTGTTGAAGTCCTTCGGGTCTGCGGAGCCGGCTGGCGGCTGCGCAGCCCCCGGGAATGAGATTGCCGGCTGACGGCGTGGCAGCCCTCGGGCTCTTGGACGGGTGTTGAAGTCCTCCGGGTCTGCGGAGCCAGCTGGCGGAGAAGAGTGCGTCCAGATTGTCCAAGCCGTTTCCTCCATCGACGTTTTTCGTGTGCACTTCACCGTCCATGCGGGATCATGCACACTACTTAGCCGTCTACGGAAAAAAGAGTCTGGGCAAAGCCGGACACGAGAAGCGAAGATTTTGTGAAAAGGCGGAGAGACAGCCCCCGAGTGCTTCTCGGGACTATCCACTTTTGTGCGCGGTGCGGAATCATGTAGGACAATACTTACGTTTCAGTTGTTTTCCGTAGTCGTAGAAGAGTTGTTGCAGTTTGGAAGCCGAACTTCCAAGGCAGCCGGAGCCAAATGGAGTCCCAGTCCTCTCTGCCGGCTGGCGGCGTAGTCAACACGTGTTGCTATACTGGATGGCCCTCTGCCCAGGAGTTTTTAGTCGGAGGAGCGCTGCAGCCTACCAGGCTCCAGCCGGTCCAGCATCTAACCTGAGGCGCAGCTGGCCTGGCCACCAGCCGGCCCGGCAGCCAGACGCGGGCAGTCGACTGGCCGGGAGTGGCCCAACCGGACGAGGGCAGCCGCGGCCCAGCCGGACGCAGGCAGCCAGCCCAGCGGCTGGACAGAAGCGGCCGGCCCGTCTTCAGCCGGTCTAGCCTCCCCCTTTTTTTAAAGCCGGCTTCCACCCTTTTCTTATTCCACTGAGTAGAGCCGGCCCGATGGGGGCGCAGTGCGCGGGGCGGCGAAGACGTTGGTCGATCGCGGGCGGATGCGCGGTACGCGAAGGCGGACGGAGCGACGCGGAAGCCAGACAAGTCCGGGAGGAGCTGGAAGCGGCCGGCCAGCCTACGTGCGGCGGCGGACGGACGCAGGGCGCGGAGGCGTGATGTCTACTACACACTTCTATTCTTGTAGACTTGTTGGGCCTCCAAGCGCAGAGGTTTGTAGGACAGCGGCAAATTTCCCTTAAGTGAGTAACCCAAGGTTTATCGAATCCACGGGAGGTAGAGGTTGTAACGCCCCCCGGATCGGTACTATGTAGATTTGAGCGATTCCCGCCAAATCCGCATAATAACGATCCTAGGACGCCCACCAGGCATAACGTGCACGTCGCAACACACACGTTATGCGGGTGGAATTGTGATAACATTACAACAGTTCTCGATGGAACCCACAAAAGAACATATACAACAACGACTCACCGAGTCAAGAATACAAAAGATATACATTACAAAGATCAAAACAACAGCGGAAGCGAGTAGTATCCGAGTACGGATAAGAAGCAAATTGGACTAAGAGTCCGGAAGATAAACGAAGGCACCATAACCCTGCCCAGGCCAAGCCTAGCCGGAGGGATTCCCAAGCTAACGTCGTCACACTTCAAACCTGTTGGCTGCATTGGAATAGCAGCCCCGAAGGGGTCAGTACTAGTAGAAGTACTGGCAAGTAATACTCACAAGATATCAAAGCTGGAATTCCGGGGGAAGAGGGTTAGCGATTGAGGCGGCGGCAAGCAAAACTATCAACTAATAGAGACACGCTACAACTTCCGTCTAAAAGAGACAAGGTAAGAGAGCGCATAAGGAGCCAGCTATACTAGCACCAAACATAACCCAGCCGATTCCTTACCAGCCCGTTTATTCCACGAGCAGCAAGCCCAAAGGCACTCACACAGTTGGCAATTTTATAATTTATTATTGAAGTAGCTCTATCTTACTAATAAATTTATTAACATCAGGTGTAAGTTGTCTATGATCTTTTTAGCCAGCACATTTCACCAAGTCGTCCATAACCGCGGACACGGCTTTTCGAAAAGATTTAACCCTGCAGGGGTGCACAAATGTAACCACACGCACTTCAACCCTTGTTGCCATGCAATTAGCACACTTCCGGGGTATGCTGGCAGGGTATCCGATGCTACACTTTCCTTCACTACCACACAAGTCCAGGGAACCACCTAGCTAAGTCTGACCCACCTTGAAAGTCTGGCCGAAGCTCCGAGGTGGACTTAGCCGATGCGAGGACGGTGTCGGGAGGGAACACTCATACGATTGCCCCTCCTTCCACATGCGATAAACGCCACGTGCCGCAAGCCCTACCGTAAGTAACCATCATCGTATAAGTCCCGGAGGCGTCCCATCCGTACCTGCATCACAAAAATTAAAGCGCCGCGCAAATGGAAACACCCGAACTAAGTTGTGGCGCCCTGGACAAGGCTGCAGATCCGGTACTAGGTCGAGGGGAGTCCCATTTCCTCCCACATGTGGGTAGTGCGCTCAGTCTTGGATCAGAGGACAAGAACTCGGGTCCTAGGCGACACTAGCAGAACAAAACGCCACGATTGGCCTTCCGCCGGTGCCTTATCTTTATTAATTATTCCCATCGCCAAACATTTAGGATTATCATGTGAATTAACCCAACTATCATATTAAGGCATGACTAGATAAAGATAACAAGACTCGAGCAAAACAAAGCTAAGCATGCGCTACGAATCGCAAAGGCCAACAAGGTAAACAAGCAACATGTTAATAGGATGTGGAGGGGTGGCTATATCATGGCTGCCAGATAAACATGCAAATAGGATCGGGACACAAGCATCGTAACATAAGGCTAGCAAGGAACAAAAGATAGGAGGAGTAAGAGACAGAAAACAAGCAAAGATAGCAAGGGAGTATCACTTGCCCACAATCCGGTAGAGGTAGCAGAACCTGTCGTTACTCACATCAACTCATCGTCCTATTCCCGAAGAAGCAACGAACACCGGAAACACAAAAGATGCATTTTACTTCTACGGCAAAAGAAGCGGCATGTTGATGACATGATGCATGACAAATTAAATGTGATTAAATTTTATTTTCTAACACATGGCAAACATTTTAAATGGGATCGGTACACAATATAGATGCACCGGACAAATCCCATAATTAGTTGATTTAATCGACTAAATGGATAAAGGTGCGATGTTGATTAATGATGCATGATTTTAGAAGATACAGATATATATGGTATAGGGTTAGGGTTGGGGTCACACATCGGATTCGGGGGAAACTTCGGATTCGGAAAGGAAGTAGTCGAAGTAGTCGTTCATCCGGAGTCGGAGTAGTCGAGGTAGTCGACGTCGTGGAAGTAGTCGTACTCGGGTCGTCGTCGTGGCGGACCTTGGCGTTCCGGGCTTCGGGGTCGACGGGGTCCGGGGCGTCGGGGATCGGTCTTCATGGATGCGCACGAAGGCGGCCGGCACAACGGTACGGAGAACTTGGCGGGTTCCGATCGGGGAAGATCTTGGCGTATCCATCTTCGGTCATCGGGCGAGGTTCACGGCGTCGGCCTTCGGCTTCACTACGGGAACGAGAAACATGGCACGGGAGACGCCGGGGAACTCAACGGAGACATCGGGAAACACTGGGAACGACCGTCGGGGACGCTGGTGGAGAGGACGACGGGATCGACGGGGAGGTGCTTGGAGGAGGTCGACCAGGAGGACGTCGGTGCGAGCTGGAGGTGGGGGCGGGCCAGCCGGGGCGCCTTAAAGTTCGTATTCCACATCTATGGACACTTCATGCTGTCACTATCCGCATCCAAAGATAGTACTAACAAACACCACAACCTATTTCTTGAATAGTCTCTTTCTTCAATAACACAAGCATCAAGAAACCTTATGATCTATTCAATCCAACAAATAAAGAACAAACTCATGATGAAGATCCTTCCAATCTATTATCCATAGAGTCACACACGGTACCCACACTGTCACCGAGATATCGTGATCACAACGGTGACTCCGAAATTGTACTAAATAACATCACTTGAGCAAAATCATATCCATAACACATACGGAAACATCATGTATTCAACTATACTAACAAAGCTCATGGTCACAACGAAGATGACATCATGGGAGAGAGAGATAACCACATAGCTACTTGTATAAGCCTCAGCCCCGGTGAGGGACTACTCCCTCCTCCTCGCGGGAAGCAAGCGGTGTCGATGGAGATGGCTTCGACGGTCGATCCCCGTGCCGACAGGGTGCCAGAACAGGACCTTCTGAACCCCCGAAACTTGTCGACGATGGAGGCGGAGCTCTGTTGCGTATTTGGGAAAATCCTTCCGGGGGTAGAGTTTTTGCGTCGGATGTGATTTATAGGTGTCGGAGGCGGCCGAGGGGTGCCCCACAGGGCAGGGGCAGGTCCCACCGCGGGTGGGCCCTAGGCCGCGGCAGGGGGCCGCCACTGGCCTGTGTGGGTCCCCTCGAGTTGCCCTTCTAGATCCCTTCCCCATTTCTTCAATAAAAAATCTCCGTAAATTTTCATCCAATTCCGAGAATATTTCCAGAACTAACTTTCTACAACAATTTCAGCACAAAAACAGGGAACTGGCACTGGGCATCTTGTCAATAGGTTAGTCCAATAAAATGCCTTAAAATGGCAAAAACATGTGACAATGACATAAAACAAGCATGGATTACTCAAACATTATAGATACGTTTGAGACGTATCAGCATCCCCAAGCTTAACTCCTACTCGTCCTCGAGTAGGTAAGTGATAATAAAATAATTTTGATGAGACATGCAACCAACACAAACATGATCAATATAGTAATGTAAAGCATAGGATGTGAATGAAGTGATACAAAACAATTGTCTATAGTTGATAGCAAGAAAGCAATGAATAACCAAGTTGAATCATTCAAGCAAAACCTTTCATAAATAGTACGTTAAAAACATGAAAGCAATGTGATTCACATATTTGATTAATTCTCAAAGTTAACAATTCCATGACAAAAGTGATTGAGAATCAAAACAAAGAAGATGCAAGTTTTAGCAAAAAGCTTCAACTTCCAATAGTAAAGTCAATATAAAGATTCATGTTTAATCTGACAATACAATATGATCAATGATACCCAGGGTCAATGCTAGATGTTTGCTTTGGTGAAGATAGAAGGAAGAGGAAAACTGACTCAACATTAAAAGTAAAAGAAAGGCCCTTCGCAGAGGGAAGCAGGGATTAGTCATGTGCTAGAGCTTTTTATTTTTATGAAACAGAAGTAAAACAATTTCGAGACATGCATGCTTTCGTCAACGACTTCACAACAGAGAAGCTATCTAGTCCCCCATAACAAGCAAGGCTTTTAGACTTGTGAGAGCAGCTGGGTTTTAGAGGAGCGAGTACGCTCTTCTTTCTCCTTGGTTTCACCACTGTCCAATGTTTGAACTGATTTCTCAGATTTGCATTGCGCAGAGGAGAATGGTGAGTTATATTTATATTTTGCTTAAGCTGCTCTCGGGTTGATTTAAGTGAAGACGTAATCCATCGACACTGGGTGAAAGGGGGGAAATGACCTTGCTCGTCACAAGTTATATCTAGCTCTCTACTGCTCCCTCATGAGCTTAAAAACAGAGGCACAAAAAGGAGTATTTTGAATTTTTAAATATAGCACATGACAAATTACTTGGAATGGAAGGAAATACCATGCATAGGTAGATATGGTGGACTCAGCTGGCAAGATAGTTTGGCTTTGAGATTTGGATGCACGAGTGAACCATACACTTAGTATGAATTTTTGGGCTTAGCAAAGAAGGTATTTGAAGCAAACATCTAAAATTAACCGGTAACAGAGTAGCATAAGACATTTATCAATCATAACCATAAAAGCTCCACATCGTCTCCAATGTTGACCAAACAATTCTTTTGATGGAAAGATTAGCTTAATGAATTAACAACTACGAAACACCACACAGTTTCAAGTTTTTAACAGTATTTCTTTACTAATCAATTCCACTCAAATAACCAGCAAGTTTGAGCATTCAGCTTAATATCTCAAAACAAATGAGAAGCATCAAGTATCCACACTATGATCTACAAGACTATGCATGATTTCATTTCATTCCAATATCACATGAATAGCATTTCACCGTTCTAACACATTAACCAAGCAACATAGCAACTCTCTAACAAATATAAGTGAAGAACAAGAGAGTTTAACATCAACAACTAGCATCTCTAAACAAGATAAAAGCTAAAAGCGAGAGCTTACCAGCAAACAAATAGTAGCTAAGAATACTCAACAAGATATAAGCGAAGCAAAGGAGTATTCAAACGAAAAAGCGGAGCGTGTCTCTCTCCCACACAAACAAAGCAAGGATCCAACATGAATATGACCAGCAAACAAACAAAACAAAACTAAAGGCAAAATAAAATGACGCTCCAAGAATAGCACATAATATGTAAAGTGATAAAAACTTAGTTCAACGAAGACGACCTCATGATAGTCGATGAAGAAGAGGGGATGCCTTGGGCATCCCCAAGCTTTGACGCTTGATGGTTCTTGATATTCAGAGGGGGTGCCATGGGGGCATCCCCAAGCTTGAGATCTGATCCATCTTCAATTTCTTCATTATCCTCTCCTTTGGAACTTAAAAACTCCCTTCACACAAAACTTCTCATAAACTGATTAGAGGGTTAGTGCTCATAAATTAAAAATACACATGTGTTCAACTCAAGAAAAATTGCAAACCAACTTCATTAAACATTAGCTACCATGTTACTAAGCCTCAATGTGGACTCCACCCCTAGAGTATCACATATGACGATGGTAAAGAGACAAATGCAAAATAAAAGCAGAATCTGTCAAAATCTGAACAGTCTGTAAAGATCTAATTTGTCGAGGCACTTCTGCAGCTCAAATAAAAAAACTTAAAACTAACGAAAGATAGATAAAAGCATCAGAATTATGCTCTAAAAATTATAAGAAAAAGATAAAATTCAGGAGATTTTAGGATTTTTGTGCAACAGGCGTACATAATCTGTTTTTGGACAGCAACACAATACCTCGCACTTTCAATGCATTAAAGGCTAAACTTGGCACAGACAACAAAAAGAAAAAGATACAATGAAGTTGCTACAGAGGCAAAAATTTCACGACTCAAGAAAAATAAAAAACAAACTGAAAGTAAAAGATGGGTTGTCTCCCAACAAGCGCTTTTCTTTTAAGCCTTTTAGCTAGGCATGATAATTTTAATGATGCTCTCATAGAATAAGAGTTGGAACGCAAAAGAGAGCATCGTGAAGCAAATATCAAACACATTTAAGTCTAACTCTCTTCCTATGCATAGGCATCTTGTAAGAAAATAAATCATTGGAGCATAAAGCATTAAGCATAGGAAGACAAAGCAAGTGCAACATTAAAACCTTCAGCATAAAGAGGGGAACCTTCATAAGATGAAAATTTATATAACCATGCTTTCCTCTCTCATAATAACTTTCAGTAGAGTCATAAGAAAACTCAATAGCATAACCATCACATAAAGTATTTTTCTCATGATTCACATGCATAAAAGTATTATTATTACTCTCCACATAAGTAAAATCTTTCTCATTAGTATTAGTGGGAGTAACACAATCATAATCATCATATATAGGAGGAATATCATAATCATAATAAACTTTTTCCTCAATAGTAGGTGGACTGAAAATATCACATTCATCATTATAATCATCATATATAGGAGGCATAGTATCATCAAAGCAAATTTCCTCCTTTCAGCTTGGGGGACTAAAAAGATCATATTCATCAAAACCGGCATCCCTAAGCTTACAATTTTCCATAGCATTAGCAACAATGGCATTCAAGAAATCATACTAATAACATTGCTACTAGCATGATTGTTATGCAAATAAAGTTCCATAGGTTTTTAATTTTCTCTTCAAAAGCATCATGACCAATTTCAAGATAAAGTTTATAAAGATCTCTCATTTTGTTGTTGTTTTCCATTAAGCATAACTAGTGAAATAAAAACAAGAAACAAAAAGATTTAATTGCAAGATCTAAAGAAGATACCTTTAAGCGCTCACCTCCCCTGGCAACGATGCTAGAAATTAGCTTTGTCGTCGGAGTGTGAGTGCCGTTTACCTTACCTCCCCGGAAACGGCGCCAGAAATTAGCTTGATGTCTACTACACACTTCTATTCTTGTAGACTTGTTGGGCCTCCAAGCGCAGAGGTTTGTAGGACAGCGGCAAATTTCCCTTAAGTGAGTAACCCAAGGTTTATCGAATCCACGGGAGTATCCCAAGGTTTATCAAGCAACCCTGCAATTAAGATACAAGAAGTCTCTTGTGTCCCCAACACACCTAATACAATTGTCAGTTGTATAGGTGCACTAGTTCGGCGAAGAGATGGTAAAATGCAAGTGATATGGATGGTAAAATGCAGTGATATGTAAGTTTAATTCTGTAATAAAAATGGCAGCAAGCAAACAAGTGACAAAAGTGACTAAAAACGGTGTATCAATGCTTGGAAATAAGGCCTAGGCTTCATACTTTCACTAGTGACTACTCTCAACATCATTAACATAATTAAACACATGATAGTTCCCACAAAAATATATGCGTGGTAGAATTTACACGGAGATCATTCTTTTGTGGATCAAATAGGATGAGAATTGCGTAGGGTTACGAAAAGCACACCTTAAAGTTCGTATTCCACATCTATGGACACTTCATGCTGTCACTATCCGCATCCAAAGATAGTACTAACAAACACCACAACCTATTTCTTGAATAGTCTCTTTCTTTAATAACACAAGCATCAAGAAACCTAATGATCTATTCAATCCAACAAATAAAGAACAAACTCATGATGAAGATCCTTCCAATCTATTATCCATAGAGTCACACACGGCACCCACACTATCACCGAGATACCGTGATCACAACGGTGACTCCGGAAATTGTACTAAATAACATCACTTGAGCAAAATCATATCCATTACACATAGGGAAACATCATATATTCAACTATACTAACAAAGCTCATGATCACAACGAAGATCACATCATGGGAGAGAGAGATAACCACATAGCTACTTGTATAAGCCTCAGCCTCGGTGAGAGACTACTCCCTCCTTATCGCGGGAAGCAGTGGTGTCGATGGAGATGGCTCTGGCGGTCGATCCCCGTCCCGGCAGGGTGCCGGAACAGAACCTTCTGAACCCCCAAAACTTGTCGGCGATGGCGGCGGAGCTTTGTTGCGTATTTGGGAAAATCCTTCCGGGGGGTAGGGTTTTTGCGTCGGATGTGATTTTATAGGCATCGGAGGCGGCCGAGGGGTGCCCCAC
Source organism: Puccinellia tenuiflora (assembly GCA_012064385.1). Lineage (NCBI taxonomy): Eukaryota > Viridiplantae > Streptophyta > Magnoliopsida > Poales > Poaceae > Puccinellia > Puccinellia tenuiflora. Next base: position 40,815 of record QRDG01001463.1, on the reverse strand, counting down.
AGGGCAGGGGCGGGTCCCACCCGTGAGTGGGCCCTAGACCGCGGCAGGGGGCCGCCCCTAGCCTGTGTGGGTCCCCTGGAGTCGCCCTTCTGGCTCCCTTTCTGCAACAATTTCAGGACAAAAACAGGGAACTGGCACCGGGCATCTTGTCAATAGGTTAGTCCAATAAAATGCCTTAAAATGATATAACAAGATGGCAAAAACATGTGACAATGACATAAAACAAGCATGGATCACTCAAAAATTATAGATACGTTTGAGACGTATCAAGCAGCAGGAGCCGGGGTCGGCCGGAGCGCGGGCGGAGGCGGCCAGGCACGGAGCCGGAGGCGGGACGACGGCGCGGAGGAGGACGAAGGCGGGCGAGCCGGCAACGGGTGTAGAGGCGGCCGGCCGGGCGCGGGAGCCGTCGTGGGGCGGAGCAGCCGGACGCCGGCTAGCGAGGGCGACCGGACGCGAGTGGAGTCAAGCCCGGACGGGCCGGAGCAGGAGCTGGGGCGGACCAGTGCGGCGCGACGGGGGACCGGAGGCGACCGGCCAGTCGCGACAGGCGGAGCTCGAGCTCGGGCGTTGGGGCAGAGGCTGGACGCGCGCGCTGACGGGATGAAGCCGGAGTCGGCCGGATGCAGCTGATTTTGGAGGCGGAGGAGGCTGGCGAGGGAGCCGTCGGGTGCGCGGGCGCGGGCGCAGCAGGTCGGAGGCGTCGGGGACGAGGTCGATGGCGCACTGACGGGGGAAGGCTGGAGGAGCGGCGCGACGCAGGCATCTTGGACATGACGCTCGGCGAGGAACTCGGGCACGGAGGCGGAGCCTGCGCGGGTGACGGCGTGCTTGTGCGGGGAAGACGATCTTGGCGTTTCTGGCTTCCGATTTTGACATGGATGAGGCAGGAGGCACGGATGCGGAGAAGTTGCAGCTGGGGAGCCGACGGCGAGCCCCCGAGCAGGAGGCGGAGGAGGCCAAGCGGGGCAGCTCGGGCGCGGGATACATCGGTGGCTCGAGGAGAAGACGAGGGAGGCCGGCGGCGCGGAAGACCTTGACGACGCGGAGGGGCACGCGCGGGCGTGGATGACGATGGAGAAGCGGGAACGCATGGAGAACTTGAGGTCGGAGGAGACGCGGGCGTGGAGGTCAAGTTCGCGGGCGACGGCGTGCCTGCGCGGACGCGGAGGAGCTCGGGCGGCAGGTTGAGGACGCAGACATGCGCTGGTGTCGATCCAGATCCAGAACCGTAGATCCAGCACAACGCCATGGCCGGCGACTCCAAGCACCCGAGTTTTTCCGGGAGAGCCTGGTTGGCGCCAAGGCGGCGACGAAGATGTCGACGAAGATTGGTCCCGCCGAGAACGGGATCCGCTCGCCGCTTGCCCCACGGTGGGCGCCAAATGTCGTGGTGGATAGCACGGCATACCCATCAGAGATGGGGAATTTGTGGGACAAGGCGGCGATGGCGTTCCGGCGGGATTGGGTAACAAGCACGGCAAACACATGCGATGTACCTAGGTTCGGGGCCCTCGTGGTGAGGTAACACCCCTACTCCTGCATGTCTGATGTATATGATGGAATAGATCTCGGGCTACATGGTTGCTCCTTGAGATGTGTTTTTCTCTCTCTAGCTAGAGGAGGAAGAAGGTGGTAGGTGGTGATGAGAAGAGCCTCCACCTCCCAAGACATCTATCTAGGGTTTCCCAAAAGTTGCCTCTCAAGGGCTCCCTGGTGCACCTTATAAAGGGGATGCCCAGGGGACAAAGGGGTGGCCAATGGGGCCCAGCTGGTACTACTCACGCACATGGGATGCCAGCCTGATGTGGCCAGCCAGGCGCAGCCGGACTGGAGCAGCCGGATTGGAACAACCGGACTGGGGCAACCTGCAGCCGGACGGGGGCAGCCTGCAGCCTGCATCCTGCAACCAATAGCCTGCAGACCAAGGCAGAGAGCAGCCTGCAGTCTCAAGGCAGCAAGCAGCCTGCAGTCTCAAGGCAGCCTGCAGTCTGTCGACCGTCCGCTTGATCTTCATGGTTTGCTTCTCTTGTTCTTTTGTCGAGTCGTGGACTTCGGTATACCGGGGGTTATCCCCCGACACCGAGGGGCGCCCCACAGGGCAGGGGCGGGTCCTGGCCGCGGGTCCAAGGGGGGCCGCGGCCAGGGGTCGCCCCTGGCCTGTGTGGGTCCTCCGGAGCTGTCCTTCGGGCTTCGGTCTTCATTTGTTCAATAAAAAATCCCCGTAAAGTTTCGTCCAATTCCGAGAATATTTTCAGAAGTAACTTTCTGCAACAAAACAGCACAAAAACAGGGAATTGGCATTGGGCATCTTATCAATAGGTTAGTCCAATAAAATGCCTTAAAATGATAGAATATAATATTAAAAACATATGGCATTGATATAAAATAACCATGGATCAATCAAAAATTATAGATACGTTTGACATGTATCAGGGACTGCGCTACAGCTTCTATATGGACGTACATGAGTACTCAAGCATCCATTGTTACCCCTATTGGGAGTGCACAGACCTGGCAACAGGGGCCATGGCGTGGGGTGCAGGATTTTCTCACTAGAGAAATATTTGTGAAACTGTTGATTTTGCCTAGCCTTTAGTCTAAGTATGACACTAAATACAAATTTGGCCCGAGGTATGGTTCGATCCTGGATCCGCCACTGGCTGCATGGCTCTATGACAACGACCGGGTGTTGTGCTTGCTGGTCGACGGCCGTCTATACAAGTACGACACCACCGCGAAACAAGGGTGGTATATTACTCATCGTTTCCAGCGAGCAACAAGGAATGGGACCACCGGCTCCTGCTAATGTCGTCCGACAACCGCCTATGGAATGTCTATGGGGGCTACTGTCGCAGCCTACTCTAGCCTTGTCCTATCACCTCGTCATCATCATCATCATCCCTTCATCAGCACCATGAGCAGTCATTTGAGCACCCTTTGTTGCGTACCATGTCGTGTCGTACACCATCCAATAAGCGTCGTCCAGGCTACGGTGGCACTAACCACAGGCAAGCTGTCAAGAGGCGACCGACCTTTTCTTTTCTTGTTGATTGTTGATCTAATCAGAGCCCATTGTTTCTGTGTCAAAACGTATGTATAAATAAATACTTATCCAAAAACTTACCGTGCGATAATTTGTAGGAGTGGAACAAAGTCGGGCATGATTTTTTCCAAGAAAAATGCTACTAGTATTTGTTACCCGATTCTCTTTTTTCTTTAACGAAAAGATTTGCCAATCTATTAATAATCCTCCACATCAATACAAAATAACCTAAAAGTAAAAAAAATTACAAATATGTCCTTAGACCATCTAGGGACGACTACAAGCAGTAGGTCGAGTCGAAGGCGTGCCACCATCCTCCCCCCTTCATCACCGGAGCTGAGCATACCTTAACGTAGTGGAACTTTGTAATGGACGGATGGGAAGTTTTCGTGCTAAGACTCCAAATGACCAAACCATCAATCATCATCAATGAGGACAACACTAGATCAAAAGAGCCATATTTGTAACCACACCAACAAACATGAAAAACGATCGGATTCCAGAAGATCCACCGGACACACGACTCCACGTGTACTCTACCGATGCTAGGTGCACCATCCGAGCGAGGATAGGGTCAGATCTTGAGGACATTATTTTAACTTTACAATGTCGCTGCCACCTCACCATTTCAAAGAAGACATTGAAGTTCTGAAGAAAAGGAGAACAGAAACCCTCCTAGAAGGTCGTGGCCCGCCGCACCTACAAGGCCCCAAGGGCCGCCGCCCGCTGGAGGCGGGGCAGATCGACGACAGCAAGAGGAACGAAAAAACTAGATACGGATCGATCCTTTCTTCTCTCTCTTGGTATCATATCCAATAGGACGTACGGTCAAGACAACAAAGTTGTGACACCTTCAAAAAAATTATAATATACTACAAGTAGTTCCACGGTTTCACACGCGTCAGATCATAGGTTCCGGGTAGGCCCACGAGCCACGAAGACAGAAGATAGCAGTACAGCCTACTTTTTTTATAGCAAGGTCCATGTTTTTTTAAGTACTACTAGTATCAGTTTTGTCACAGGCTGGATGGGCAGTTCTGGCCCATTCTAGAAAAGTTAAAGACTCTGGACTCTGTTCAACACATCAGACTGGGTCGTCTCAGCCCAACCGCATAGGCAGGAGTATAGCTGGCCGAACGGGCCGGGCCGGCACGGCACGGCCTGGTTAAGATACGGCACGGTCGGCCCGATTAGTAAACGTGCCATGCCGGGCCGGCCCGCGTGCCGCGGCCAGACCTCCGGCACGGCCTGGGAGGCACACCGACGGCCTGTTAGGCACGGTCGGCTCGTCGGGCACGGCCCATTTAGCAAAAATGCGGGCCAAAAACTGAAAAAATAAATAAAAATAGGTAAAAAAAAAGCTAATCGTGCCGTGCCGGGACGGCCCGCGTGCCTCAAATCGGAGGCCGGCCTAGACACTAACGGGCCCATACCGCGGCACGGCCCGTTTAGTTCCCCGCTTAGTTCCGTGCCGTGCCGTGCCTCGGGCCGGCCAGGTTGGCACGGCCATTTGGCCAGCTATAGCAGGAGTATGATGCTCTAAGAGCAACTCTAGCAGTAACCGCATTCGCGAGAACTGAACTCACGAGTTTCAGGCGACTGAACTCGCAAAATGCAGTTCGTCAGGCCGCGGCGCAGATCAGTGCCCGCAAATAATAGAACTGCAATTTTTTTTCGAAAATTCCCGGGAACTTCATTGTCGCGCGTTCATCATCCGCAGCATAGTTCATACATCGTTCTAATTTACATCGCAAAATGCGCATATATGCGCACAACTAACCTAACTTCATATACTGGAGCGAGCTCGCCGGGGGCGGCGCGGTGGCGCGGCCCCGATTTGGCCAAAATCGAGCTCGGGGCAACCTCCATGGCGCGGTGGCCATCCTAGTCGTCGAGGACAACGACGTCGACGTCCATGCCGCTGCGGCCGTCCTCCTCCGCCGCCGCATTGTCCAAGGCGGCCGCCAGATCCGCGGCCTCCTGGCGCTCGCGCGCGCGCACGGCCGCGATGGCCATCGCCGCCTCCAACCTCTCGCGGCGGAGCTGCTGCGCGAGCGCGGCTTCCGACGCGCGGATGGCCGCCGCCACCGCCGCGCGCTCCTCCTCGTCGTTGCGCGCGAAGATGAGGCCGGAGTTGGGGGCGACCGCAGACGAGGCCGCAGACGACGCGGGGGAGGGAGGAGCGGCGCGGCCGGCGGAACCACGCGGGCGCGTAGGCGCGCAAGCTCGGCGGCGGCGACTCGTTGCGGTTGCACCACCGCAGCGCCGCGCGCTTCTTCGCGCCGATGCTCCTCCTCCTCTTCTTCTCCACCTCGTCGTCGCGGCCGCCCCCGCCGCCTCCGCACTTGCGGCGCCGCGTGTGCTCGTCGTCGCGGTCGCGACCGCCGCCTCCGCCTCCGACCCGCCCACCCCCTAGGCCGAAGTGGCCGCGTCCTCCATGGCGGCTCCACATCGCCGATCTACACGCAGCGCGAGCCGATTAGCTCGCCGGAGGTGTTGGCGGCGGCTAGGGTTTCGCGGCGGAGGAGTGAGGGTTTCGACCCGCACTCGCTCCGCCGGCCCGCACTTGTAGGGGGCGGCCGCGGGGATTAGCGGGGGCCCGTAACGCGTTTTTGCAGGCCGGCCCAATTGCAGGCCCTGCTAGAGCGGATGCCCGGCCCGCAACCCGCATTCCCGCCGGAATTTTGCGGGTGCCGGAGCGTTGCGGGCACTGCTAGAGTTGCTCTAACCAGCCAAACCTGGCCAACGGGCCGGCCCGGCCCGGCACAGGCCCGGCACGGTCTTGGCGTGCCTGGCCCGGCACGGCACATACCGGCCCGCGAAGCACGCGTGCCGTGCCGGGCCGGCCCATGTGCCTGGAAGTGAGGCACGGGCCCGGCACAGGCCTTAAACGGGCCGGCCCGTGGCACGTCAGCCCGCGGGGCCGGAAAATTGGCCCGCGTGCCTGCTTTTTTTCTTCTGTTTTTCAGTTTTTTCGATTTCAGTCCAAAAAAAATGTAAAAATTTAAAAATTGATGCATTGCTGCTGTGCATGCTGGCCAAAGGCCAAAGCTGGCTCCCATTGCTAGCTCGCTGGCCGGTGCATGCATACATGCACGCATGCATGCAGCATGCGATGCAATGCAAGCCTGCGGCCGAAGCTGCGTGCTGGCCTGTCCTCGCTCGCTGCGCCCGCTTTCCCGCCCGCTCCCAGGTCCCGCTCCCCGCTCCCGCCAAACGGTCGACGCGATTTCCACTCAAACGGTCAAACCTGTCGTCCAGGCGCTAACGGGCCGTGGCGTGCCTGCGGGCCGGCACGCGTGCCTGGTGTGCCGCGCACCTTGGCGGGCCGTGCCGGTCTGGCACGCGGGCCGCGTTCTCCGGCCCAGGCATGGCACCGGGATCTCGCGGGCCGGCACGGGCACGGCACGCCACGGGCCAGGCCGGGTCGGTGCCGGGCTTTTTTCGCGTGCCACGTGCCGGGCCGCAAAAAGCCCGGCCCGGTGGCCAGGTCTGTAACCAGGCCTCAGAAAGTCAGAAGGAGGGGCAGGGCAGGCCCCAACAGGCCGAAATTTCCCCCACACACACGCGCCTTCCCCTCTTCTTCGTCCCCCACTCCGGCCGTGCAGCTTCCCCCTCCGACCGAGCTGCCTCCCCGCGACGACCGAGGAGATCCCGGCGCTCCGCCCACGCGCCCACGCGCCTACACACACACAGGCCGACCCGACCGGATGGCGGCGGCGCAGCTGCTGGGCGAGGACGGGCGCGGCTACGAGCTGGCGCGGCGGCTGGAGGCGTGCGGCGCGTGGCGCGCGTGGCTCGGCGACGGCGCGCACGCCTCCCTCGCGCAGCACCTCGCGTCCCCCTCCACCTGGGACGCCTTCCTCTGCCCTTCCTCCTCCTCGTCCTCCTCGCACCCGCGCCAGCTCCTCCTGCTCCAGCTCCGCGTCCGCGCGCTCCTCTTCGACAAGGCCTCCGCCGCGCTCATCCCCAGCGCCGCCCGGGCCTCTCCCGCTGGCCCCAGCTCCCTCAGCGCCAGCTGTGAGTGACGCCTCCTCCTCCCCCTCCCCCGCTTGCTCTCGCCGCTCGCTTACTGAGATTTGGGGGTCCTCTTATGGGGTCAGTCGCTGGGTAAGAAGAATCTGAGCTAGAGATTAGTAGGCGAGGTGTGGTGTCATCTGGTGTTCTAGGTTTCGTGCCGCCGGGGGATGGTTGTGGTGTACATTTTAGTAATGTCTGGGGTGGAATGTGATGCAGTATTCATCATCGATCAGTATGTGTTTTTCGCACGCCGCACAATCGGGTGCTGCCTGTATTTCCAACTTATTAGTAACCGAGTATTGAAATGTTGGTGGTGAGCAACTAATGTTCCATGCGGAGTTGGATTCCATACTGTTGTTGTAGTAGTGCCTGAGGGCTTCTGTGGTCATTTTGATTTGAAATGGTATCTTGCTGTGCTGTGTAATCTCGCTCATCTTATATGTTTTTATTTCTTATGAGCTGTTATTACTTGCATCTCTGTAAATGCCAGGGCTCTCCTTGATTGGTTTTTTTAGCTGTTGATCCCAGATCTTCAGCTTCATGGAGATGATATTTATTTCTCGTTGGAAGATGAGCAGGAAGATGTCACTCATCATCAAGTATAGTTATTATATTCTCCATCTAATTCTTGTTTGGTAGTATTATGTGAATCTTTCTGTGATATGCTCTTTCGAATGCAACAGGGGAACTGCTCCCCTCCAATTATGATAAATAATTTGCTTGTATTTTATACCTTATTTGATCGCAAACTTCTTACAGTAATTTTTCTAGTGAAGTACCATTGTCACAGTTTCTTCATGGCATGTACAATTGTTTATCACTTATTACTATATAAACACCTTTTCTTATAGAGAGGCTGTTATTGTTGCTTTTCTAGATTCTAGACTGTTTGTTTCCTGAAAACCTAACAAGCCATACTTGTAGGAATCGACACACCTATTTTTCTTAACAAACTTCGAAATTAGATTCTTCATGTGACATACTGACATGTATAACATATTTACCTCCACACTACATGTTATAATCTTCTTAATTGATTTCCATATGCTACTCGTTGCTGTCAAATTAAATGTTACATATTTCATGTGCCAACCTAATTACATCCCTGACTGTTGAATTTTTTTTCCATAATTGGTGGAAAGAAAATGCTTATTTCTTTTCATTTGCCATCTTAACTCTGTACAGCATCTTTGTTTGGAATTTGCTAGCTAAAGATGGCAACAATCTCATTCGTATGTTATATTCTGATGATGGTTATAACTGCTCTGCAGATGCAATCTGGAACTGCATTTAGTCCAAGCAGGGAGAGTTCGATGTTATCTCAAAGGCATAAGCGACACGATGAGTTACCTGGCACATGGTACAAGCAATATGCTGAAAAGTTCAGGACATTGCATGGCAAGTCCCACTTGGATGACAAAGAAATACCAAAGAGAACATCAGAGGGAATGTCTAACTATCTTAAGGTTTGCAGTGTACATAAAAGGAAGAGGACTGTGTTTATGGATGATCAGGCTTCCAACATGAAGTTGGAAAATGGCCCTTCCCTACAATCAAGGACTCCTGGCGAATTCAGTAGTTTAACAGATGATGCTTTTATTCCAGAAATTCGATTTCCGGCTGACTGTGTTCCAGAAAGTGCAATTCCTAGAGAAAGTGGGATATCTAGGAGCGACAGCATAGAAGTTCAAGGTGTTCTTGATAATTTACCGGCACCTGTTAGTCGCAACACCGCAATGCTCGAAAGGTTTGGCATGGTGCCTGAGTACTGCAAGACAGGAAACAAATATAGAAGGAAAGATGGATCTAAAGTAGAAGGAAAATCTTTAAGTCAAGAGCAAGCATTGCTTATCACACGGAAGTTGGTTGCTCGATACTTAGCAAATGCAGGCTTTGAAAGTGGAACTGCAGTGTCTGTTGATGTTTTTTCAGAAATAATAATTAAGCATGTCTCTAAGCTAGGGCGCAATTTGAAGCTTCTAACTGACAGCTACAGGAAACAGTTTTCATCTATTGAGCTCCTTAAGATGTTCCTACAGACTGTTGGCTACAGGTATGGTGACCCTTTTTTGGTAAACATGTATCTTTCCTGCTCTGTTTGCATTCCTTGTCTTCTTGTCAGTATTTTTGCAGACAAAAAAACTGTGTGCCATTTGACTTGCTTAAATAACCATGTTGTTTTTTTACTGCCGTGACAAACCCGCTGATAGATGTACTTGCCTAACATGAACAATGCCTAGTTTTAAAAGATCGGTCCATGTCTGCCTCTTCCACTTGTGCGAGTTTGTTTGCTCTAGTTAACGCATAAAACAGGCATGTAAGGCATCCTAGTATTTAATGGAACAAATCAAATGCACTTCCGTCCCAGTGGTATGTTCATGTTGATGTTGTCATTGATCTTACCTCCCCCATGCAATCCTGCCATGGTCGTGTACCCTTTCGATTCACCCGCACTTTGTGAGGAAGAAGGAAAGAGGAAAGGGAGAGCATACACAAGGATGGCAGGAGAAAGGAGAAGTTGTCTTCTGATAGGTAGGGTTCGGAGGTACATGTTTTGCATGTTCCCACACACATGGACTTAAATTGGCCTGCACGGCCAAACATCTCAGTAGGGCACACATGACTCCGTACTTTATGCGGTTCTATCTTGTTGTTAACTAATCCATAGTATGATCTCATAAATTCCTTACTCCTCTAATACTGCTTTGAGTGATCCTAGATTGTACCAACTCCACTAGGTGATACTTTCTTTAGGACAAGGTCACCCAACAATATGAATGTTTCTCTAACAACATTTGGCAAAAGAACTCACTGTGTCTTGTCACCGAATAAATTACTAATCTTTGTGTGAAGTAGCATAAATGTTTGAGCTTGGGAGAGGATTCAGTTCTGTCCAATGTAAAAGGTAGTAGGTAAGTATTTAACAAAAGAAGTTGGGAAGACGGGCCAAGTGCTTGTAATTGCATTTATTCTTACAAAAGTATACTGTGCATCTTAACTAATTGAGTTACTCCACTACTAGAAGTGATTTATTATGATGGCAGAGCTATACAAATTCAATGCTATGCTGTTTAGCAAATAAACTGTGGAGGTCATGATTCTGTTTTTTATGTGACGTTTAGTAACATTGGACCCTTGATGGAGATTACAAAGATGGGGAATAGAGTGGTTAGCCACCCAATTCATCAAGACGCACAAGTACAAAATCAAAATAGTCTTCTTCAAGCCCAACAGGTCGGCAACTACTGCTGGTTAACCTACTTTATATTTTCTATTCACATTGCTTAGTTTATTACCATCTCTATAGTCTACTATACCTGTTTTTTCCTTCCTTATAAGGATCAGCTGGTTTATATTAGACTAGAACAGTCTGTACCCAAAATCATGCAATGATGGTGAATTCACCCAACTAAACAAGCTCTTTGACTAAGCTTTGCCAGTGGATTCCTGTCTTCAAATAAATTTACACCCAGCTGATTTTGTGAAACCAGAGCGGTTTTGAATATCGTATTAAAATAAATTGATGGTCATTAATCACAGCAGCGGCCGGTTGAACTAATTTTCTATATTAGTTCGTTTGAATGGCGGCTGTTTGAAAGAAATGGTTGCTGTTTCCTTGTTGATACTCGATACACACACTGTTAGCATTCACTGAAATGTCTTCTTAAAGAGCGTAACATAATTTTCTCATTCTACATCCTAATACTAACACATAGTGACGATGCATAATTGACAGCTCACAAGGCAGTTCCCTCCCCAAATGACAATTCATAACCAGAATCTGACACCACAGCAGCACCAGATCCTGCAGCAGCAGCAGTGGCTGAGGCGCAACCAAATGTCCCAAATGACCAGCCCCCGTGGCGCTCTTACAATGGCGGACAAAAACCAGAGCATGGTAAACGTGAAGCTCGAGAATACTATGGATCCACAAATGGATAGTTCTTACGGATCTCTCGCCAGACAACAACAGATGCAGCAGCTAAGGCAGCAGCAGCTGTTGCAGCAGCAGCAACAACAACAGATTCAACAGCTACAGCAACACCATCAGCAGCAACAACAGCAACAACTCCAGCAGCAGCATCTGCAACAGCAACAACATGTCCAGCAGCAGCAGCAACAACAACTCCAGCAGCAGCAGCTGCAGCAGCAACAACAGGTCCAGCAGAAGCATCAGCAACAGCAGCAGCAGCTTCAGCAGCAGCAACAACAACAGCAGCAGCAGCTTCAGCAGCAGATGGCCATGTCGGGAAACCAGAACACACAGATAGCGCAGATGACGATGCCAGGAAATCAGAACGCCCAGCTAGCGCAGCAGTTCATACAAGCGCCACAATCAATGTAAGTATCTCCACTTCCTTCTCTGTTTCTATGTTGGTTATCTGCTCCATCCCTTGACCACCCCCCGTCGCCGTGTTGTAGGAACTCGTACGGCATGCGAGTGCCGCCAGTGAAGGTGGAGGCGTTCCACGAACTGGTGAGCGGGGACTCATCCAGCGACACCGGCAAACTCACATCTCCCAAGTAGGTCGTCAGCATTGCACTACCAAGGAAGATGTAGCTACTGTAGCTGTAATGTACAAAAAAATGAACATATGACTGCGACCCACTGTTGCTGTTTTTGTGCTCCCAGGTCTGCCGTGTCACCTTTTTTCGCCGGCCTGTGTATTGTAGATGTAAGAGATTTATTAATTGAGCTGATACAAGTAACCGTGTAATGCCATTTATTTATTTTTAGTTCAGAAGATGTGTTTTCGTTGCACTTTGCTTGATGGAATGGAAGGGGTCTCCATACCCTTCGATGCAATGCCAAAAGCTGGAAAGCTACTCTTGGCTGTTGTTTATCAGCTTGTAAATTATTGGCGGTCAAGGAAAATGCGTCTCTTGTCTAACAGTTCTGATACGCCAATGGAACGATGACTGGCAGACGGTACATCGTCTGCGTTGCTGAGGGCCTATTCGTCTGAAATGAGTTCCAGAGAAATTTATTTTTAGAGAAAAGGCCAAGGCCCTGTATTTTATAGAAAGCAAACAGAGTACAGTTGAGGACATCAGAGAAATTTTATAGAAACATATTTTTTTACTCTATGACAATGAATTTTACATCGTGATTCATGTGGCCTATAAGTTGTACATGGGTTAAAACCGATATTTTCTCTAGTTACGGATTGGTTGTACATAAATTGTAACTGATATTTTCCTAGTTGTAGGTGGATTGCAAATAGGTTGCAGCATGATTTGGAATTGAAATTTAAATTTCTAGTTATAGGTTGCACATGAGTTGGAATTGAAATTCTTCCAGTTACATATAAATTCCATATAGGATTCTTCAAGTTACAGATGGATTACACATGAGTTACACCTGTCTAACTGAAAATTATAGTTCTCAATGAGAATTAGTCGCCTCCTTTTTGAACCGACTCCCTTGGCCCCTCATTTTAAACTGACCTCCGTTTCTTTTACACTGATTGAATTGCAAGACTATAGTCTTCAACTTTGTGGAAATTTACATTGGCACCAAGCTCACATGCTCCTGCCACAATACAAAATCAAACAAATAGTATTTTTTTAATGAACAAAATTAGTGATTAACTTATAAATATTTTCTAAAAACGTGGTAAGTTTCGTGATAAAATGACATGTATAGTGCTTTGTACGAAAAAAACAGTGACAAAATAGGATTTAAAAAATATTTTTTAGAGCACTGATTTTATTTTTTCGCACGGAGCATCGCACATATCATTTTATCATGAAATTTTTCCACGTATTTTGAGAACATGTATATGTTCGTCACCAAATATTTAGAGAAATTTTTAAATCATTTTTTATTTTTTTATTCAGACAGATCATGTGAGCTCGAGTGCTAAAACATCTGTCTCTCAACTTTGTCCCTTCTCTAAAAATGGCATATCCGTATGCACCATGTTTTATAGCACAACCCTGTTGACCCATTTTGTAATTTGGAGTGGTAATCATAATACACACCCATTTTATAGCAGAAGTAGAAGTACAATTATTTATTCGATCGGTTCTTTAGTCGTCTATTAACTGCTCTCTAGGTGATGGCGATGTGCCGTCAAACGATTAGGGAAGGCAGTTCTTTCTTCTTTTTCTCTCTCGAAATGTCATGCACTCGGTCGCACTTTCTAGAGAGAGTCGGAACGAGCGCATACTTTCGTTCGAATCACTCGCTTTATATCTGGATCGATCTTTGCTCTAGCATTTAATTATCGCAAATGGTTACCTTTCACCCTCGTTCCCAGTTCAGAGGCCTCCATCTCATTGATCCACCGAATCACAACCAAAACAGAGGAATTAATCACAATCCATTGCCAATTAAGGATAATATATAAACTTTAATCTCAGGTTATTGTGCGAATAACCTGCTTTATTTATAGCAGGATAAATATTGCTTTAGCATTGATTCTCACAAATTGTTGCCTTTCACCATCTCATCTACCCACCGAATCACAATTAAAAAAAGAATAGTTAATCACAATCCATTGCCAATTAAGCATAATAGCCCCCCTCCCATCTATCCACCGAATCACAATTGAAAGAGAGGAATTAACCACAATCCATTGCCAATTAACCATAGTAATATATAGTCTCAGAATAGCTGAGCAGCTAATCAACGAATCCACTGGCGTAATAGTTCAACGAGGAACACACTCGCAACACTGACAAGGTACACACACTGACAGATAAGAGAGACGCATGTGTAAAGAAAGATAAGATGATCAACCACTCATGTTACTAATTTGGAGACGAGATACGTAGGCACCATCGTGGGATAACAAGTTAAACAATATATTTGTAAGCGAATATATCCAGATCATGGCGTGGCAAGACCTTTGGCAATAAAGCTGGTATCCTTGGCGCCATTTTTCTTTTCCTATACAGTTCAGGACTGAAGTCCGCCGCCGTGGCGTCTCGATTGGTCCCTCGGTTGATTTATCCGACGAAGATGATGGACGGGTCGCAGCAGCACTCGTCGATCAAGCAGCAGCAGCACAGCGCAGCCAAGCTACAGAAGAAAGAGAGCACAGAGTGAGTACGTTAAGAGCAAAAGCGGGGGGAATAATTAGCCCTACGGTATATGCTGTGCTATGTACTATACTTACCATCCTTCGAGGAAGCTGGGTTGGTTCCGCGGCGGCGGAGCGGCGTACTGCGGCGGCGCCATCACCGGAGGCCCCTGGTACGGGCCACCTTGGTACGGCGGCTGCCCTCCCTGGTAGTACCCTGCGCAGAACCAGAGCAGATGTCGTCATCAAGAAAACGAAATCCGCATCTCAACACATACGCATAATTATGCTGCTATGCACTTCGATCGACTGATCCTCTTCTCATCCTTCAGATTAAACGATCCTTGATGCACGCGGCAGCGGAAAGTGTCAGCGTACCTTGCGCCGGGTAGGGGTAGGCGTACTTGGGATCGCTCATCCTGACGAACTTCTCACGACAGACGAACTCGCTCTGGCTCTGTACGTCTCTGTCGGCGGTGGAGCAGGTAGGTGACGGGTGGTAATGGAGCAGGTGATAACTGGCCGGCTAATGGCGTTTCTGGGCGGTGGGTGCCTGTACTTATAGCCGGCCGGCGACGGTGGGGATCGAGAGACGTGGCGTGTGAAGGGAAAGGCGGTGGGACACGCGTGTCGGCCGGGCACGCCAAAGGGGAGCTTGATTGGTCGGTGTTGAACTATGGATGGACCCCTGACGGAGGCGAAGCATCTGGAAAGCGCGCGAAAAGGGGTGGCCGAATCGAACCTCCCACCGGGAAGACGGAGAATGCTTGCTTTGCGACGAGGTTTTGGCATCCGATTCGCTCGCTCGACGCTCGGTGACTTCACGCTGGCAGCCCAAACCGCGTTCCCTTTGCGCTTTTGGTCGTTTTCTTTCCTGTTCCGCCGGCGTAGGCGTGGTGGTGGTGGTTTCGTGCTCTGATAGGCGGCCGTTTTGGCGCCGGCACGGCCAGCTCTCGCCGGTGATGGCCCGTCCCCAACACAGCACATGTGGGCATGCATGGTGTCGAACTGTGTGGAGTTCCACGCATCTCTAGCGCTGAAGAGTGTCTCCGTAACATCGTTATCTCTCGAATACTCCACTTGCCTCTTTTTCGAATTTATTGTTGTTTAAGCAAACAAAATTTATTAAGAGTGACTGAAACTTGCTCTCGTTTTTTTTCAATTAATCGGAAAACAATATTTCTAGTTACCAAAGAATACTGAAAAAATATACATCTGCATATACACATATAGTATGTACGCCACAAGTTTGATTAAAAATACGTTTTATTTTGAGTTACATAAAAAATCAAATAAATAAGTGTTTTTATTCCTTTAAATCTCAAAATGGGACGCTTTTTTTATACTAAAACTTTGCACAAGTATACCATACAAGTGTATAAGTACTCACGGAAGAAAAAAAATGTATTTTTGTGAAAATCCAAATTACCATTTTGTAATTTTAAAAATCGTACTCCATTGAGCTCGAGTGCCACAAATCATCACTCCTATAGATGCATATTGTATCCTTTGATACATCTCAAATCTCAATCATTTATCCATTGATTTTATTTTTTTATAGGGGAAAATCGTTGTACATGCATTTGCATCAACTACTCCACACATCCATTTTTAATTAAAGCATAATCATTAATGGTTTAAACATTTCATGAATCAAATGAGGTCGCAACAAAAAATCAACCACCCGAAATGCGAAAATATGAAGCCTTTATGCATCAGTGCATCATGTAGTTGATTACAGGATCGGCAGTTAGCCCGGTTAAGGATATCCTATTCCTATAGTACCACCTCCATGTTGTTGCGCTCATACTCAATGTCCTCCCGCTGGTCTGCCAATTCCAGATTGATCAACTACGGATGGCAATACACACAAGCAGCATAAACCGGCGATTCCACAGGGACCCGGCTCTCTTTCCCCTCTCCAGCTACAGTGGTGAGAGGCGATTTTGAGAGTCGAGTTTCTCTTCCCCCCGTTTCTCCGGCGCCGCCGTCGTTCTTCCTCCTCTTCTCCGCCCGCTGGGGTGGTGATTGAGGGGGGGAACTTCGGATCTGGCGACCGGCATGTAGATAGGGAGTGGATGGTGGTGGCTGGCGGCGGCGTTTGGGATGGGGCGGCGCCGACGCATACAACTTTTTGGTCTCTCGCCGGTGCGTCGTGCAGCGGTGATGGATTCGTGGGAGTTCTCCCGAGAAGATGGTGCCCCGGCGCGGCTGTCTTCGTCAGGTGGAGTTCCCGTCCCCGGGCCTGGTGTCGGCGCGCCGCCGACTCCTCCTTCGTCGGCGTGAGGCTGCTGGGGTATGTGTGCTGGAGGAGCACCATTTCTTCCTTCCCATCTCGCGGGGAGGCCTTCTTCGCGGTGGTGCGGCTGGTGGAGGTTGGTGCTGTTGGTGCTCTGGTTTTTCCGGCGGCTGGTCTCGGAGTGGATCAGTGGGTGTCGGGTGAGCATCGCCGTTTGTTGCTCTGGTCTTGGCCGGAGGTGGCGACGATGGACTGGCAGGATCTCGGGGACGCTTCCCCGCCGATGTTCTTTCAAAGTTGCTATATTCCGGCGATTTCGTCGGATGTTTCTTGCGGTACTCCAACGCAGAGCTTCTGCTATCGAGTTCTTGCTGGTTTTGGGTGTGCGGTGACCTCGTGCTTCTCTTCCCCGGCGGCGTTCCGGCGGCGTTGGTGGTCGACATCGACGAGCGGAGTGGCGGACGGGCAGAAGGACCTCCAAGGGCTTCTTTGTTATTTTCTTTTCTTCAGGGTCCTTTTTGCTTTTTCCCTAGACAGCTATCCTTCGGGATGGTTCCAGAGTATGGTTGTGTGCTTACGTTGTACTCCCCGTGTTGTTTAATATATGCAGTAAGTTCTAAAAAAAACAACGGATGGCAATAGGTACCCATTAGCCACCTATCATGCGGGTTTTTACCCTATAGGTGAGGGTTTGATAAAAAAAAAACTTTATCCACTGGTATGCAAATGGTAAAAAATGTCCCAGTGGGTATAGTGGGTACGGGTGTGGCATAGCAGAATCCATACCCACATATCTATGTACTCGGTTTATTTTGCATATGACATGTGAGTTCTCTAGAAAAATTCCAATTCGCAAAATTTAATATCTAGAGTAAACGAGAAAAATGCTAAATTTACTAACAATTGCTAAATTTACAGTCCCAACCCGCTGACAGGGCCGCCACATCCAGGACAACTCACGACATGACACCCAGCCCCGTCGACCACGCCTGCTGTCGTTTCACCTCGTGCACCATAGACGTCCCGACGACCCACACGATCGATCTTATCACCCAGGACCGAATTAGTGAATAATGATCCTATATATCGTTGTTTTTCTTATATGTTATGTTGTTAATATTACCTCGTTGAGTTGTTGAGTGGGTTTACCCATGGGTATTTAATACCCTGACGGGTGTGGGTATGGTACAAAATCTACCCAGGTACGAGTACGGGTGTGGGTGCGGATAAAATATATAGTACGCAGGTGTGGATTTATTTAAGCCATACCCATACCCAATGGGGATGGGTGTCATCAATAAGATCGACAAGTTCAGCCCTGTTATAAATAATATTATTACTTGCATTCCAAATGACCATATCCAAACTAAAGCATAGACTCCGGTCCGAATTTTACTTTTCTTATCAATCAGTCACAACCAATTGCCTAACATATAAGTTATACTTGTTGCGGGAGGTAAAGTAAAGGAAATATACATAGCACGGCAAACAATACGTACAAAAAGGACAAGAAGCCACATAAACTATTCTTTTTTACTTCAATTCGTTTTGCAACGGTTAGCTTTTGTTAAAATGACTTTCTTGTAAACGAAACCGCATAAAATTCTAATTTTTAGAGCAATTTTTTTCACCTTCTAGATATATATATTTCGAAGAAAGATTGTGTGTCCATTCACGAGGCGCTACACATAGATTTGTGCGTATACAAAACGAATGCTGTCAAACCCCATTTAAACTTATCTGGTGCATTTAAAAGGTCTACCTCCATCAAACATTGAATTAAGTGAAACCGTGATGTACATTTGTCGCCCGTTAACACTCATCTAAACCGAATATTTAACGGGGCTTTCGACGTAATATTAGACGTAGAAACATGTTTCCTTTATATAATGTTTTGAAGGGATAGGTATTAATGGGAGAGAGATGAATCTTGTAAGCCATGTGTCTTGTCAGAAACGAGTATTCGTACCATCACCAACTACGAGACCTCGATGTTGTGGAAATTAATATTAAGACCAAAGAAGTGATCAAACAAACATAAAATGAGTTTCATGTTCATGAGCTTATCTAAATCATGTTCCATTAAGATGATCATAGCATTTGCATATTGAAGGATGAATACACCACCTTCAACTATATGAGGAATTTCAACCATGGTCATCCTACTTTGTTCCTGCAATTAGGATAGCCAATATATTGGCAACTACGTAAAAAACATATTAGATAATGGTTAGTCTTGTCACAACCCTTTCATAGTTTGGAAATAATGCTCAATGCCACGAGAGTGAATATGGTGAACATGGGGGCATATGCACCCTCCTATTTGAAATGTGAAAAATCTGTTAAAAACTTCTTCGAAAAATTTGAAACAAAATTTCCATGAATAGGTAATGCAACACATGTGCCCTGCACATGAGTTTCGTGCCGAAATTATTATTTACTTTGACTCCGTTAAAAAGAGAAAATTTCAGTACTATATAGCAGTATATATGTGATGTATTTTTGTCTTTTTTATGTAGGCCAAGTAAAAAGTTATTTCCACGAAACTTTCTACATACACATAAAATGTGCAGATGTACACACGAACTTTTTTTTTCAGAATTTTTAAATGTTGGGAAAATGTATTTCCCAACCAGGTGCATATGCCACCGTGTTCACCCTAGTATTTTCCCCAATGTCACCATTGACCCTTATACCCACAGTCCATTCCTCTATAAATTGTGCAATCCATTGGCACCATCACTAGTAGGAAAAGGGCTATAGCCGCCGGGGCCTCACTGGCGAACCTGGAAATCACATTCGCCAGCGGTAAATAGCACTGGCGAACATGATTTCCTGTTCGCCAGTGGTAAGACCAGTACCACTGGCGAACAGAGCACGCAATGCGCCAGTGGTAAGCGCGGGTTCGGGCAAACCCTAACGGGCCACCTACCACTGGCGAATGGTCTGAGTGGTTCGCCAGCGGTAAGGTAAGTACCGCTGGCGAACCGTCGTCCCTGTTTGCCAGCGGTAGTTAGTGTACATAGCTACCGCGGTCGAGCTCGATCCCATCCCCACCCGGCTTTTTTCCTCTCTCACACACGCGCCCGCGCGCCGTCGCCCTCTCCCCGTCGCCGCCGCCGCCGCCACCGCCGCCGTCCTCCTCTCCCCGTCGCCGTCCTCCTCTCCCCGTCGCCACGCCAGTGCCGAGCACCACCACCGCCTCGCCGTCGAACACGTACACCATCAAGCAAGCAAGGTGAGCATATTTCCTCTCCCTCCTCCTCTACCTCCTTGCCCTTCTTGGTGTTCAAATCTGCAGTTTGTTTGTTAGTTAGTGGTCCAAAATTAGTTAAATCTGCAGTTTATTTGTTTATCAGTGGTTCGAAATTAGTTAAATCTGCAGCCATATGTGACTGTCTATCCCTATAATTTGTTTGTTTATACCATGATGTTGTATTTTAGATGGAAAATGGCAAATCTGTCAAATCTGGGAAGGCTGTTTGGGATGCCTTTGCATATGTCTTTCCTTAGAATTATTTGAACTCTGTATGCTCTCATTGATATCCACGCTTCTTTCTATTTGAGTTGTAATCAACTAAAAAAATAACCTCCTATTTGTATTATAATATTTATTAGCACTTCTTTCTATTTGTGTGTGTATGGGCAGATGCTTTGTTCTACAATTTGTCTTAGCATGCTCCTGCATGCCATTATGTTAGCATTTTTTCCAACTTGAAATAATTGTAAATAATGTTTTATTACATTGCTTTAGTACGATCGATGAGCTATTTATGGTTGCTTGTGTGTGTGCCGATGATTAAAAATGTTGTGGCACTATGTGATAACCCTGAAGGTCTGCGGAGCCTTGTGATATGCACAAGTACAAGTCCTTTGCATCCTACTTGGCTCCGCCGATCCTTCAGGGCTACTAATTGTGTGTCCGACCTAAGTATGAGGCGAAAAATCTAAGTTATTTTTATTTTGTTTTGTCTGTTTATTCGAAAGCCGATGATTAAAATGTTGTGTCACTAGGTTGTAGGCCTGCAGGTCTTGTGAGCCTTGTGATATGCACAAGTACCAAGTCTTGTGCATCATACTTGGCTCGCTAGATCCTGCAGGTCTACTTGTGTGTCCGACCTAAGTATGAGGCGCAAAATGTAAGTCATTTTTTTTTTGTTTTGTCTGTTTCTTCGAAAGACGATGATTAAAATATTGTGACACTAGGTTGTAGGCCTGCAGGTCTTGTGAGCCTTGTGATATGCACAAGTACTAAGTCTTGTGCATCA
Organism: Puccinellia tenuiflora; assembly: GCA_012064385.1. NCBI lineage: Eukaryota > Viridiplantae > Streptophyta > Magnoliopsida > Poales > Poaceae > Puccinellia > Puccinellia tenuiflora. The sequence goes on along the minus strand of QRDG01001463.1, from coordinate 20,214 downwards.
TACTTGGCTCACAAGATCCTGCATGTCTACTTGTGTGTCCGACCTAAGTATGAGGCGCAAAATGTAAGTCGTTTTTATTTTGTTTTGTCTTTTTCTTCTAAGCCGATGATTAAAATGTTGTGACATTGTATGATTCAGGGAGGAGCTAGTGAAACTTGTGATATGCACAAATAAACATTTTGTGCATCCTACTTGGTTCACTTGCTCCGTCTCTGAAATGTGTGTCCAATTTAAATATGTATGAGGCACAAATCTGAAATCATTTTGTTTTTTCTCTCTCTTTCCGAATGCCGATGATTAAAATGTTGTGGCACACTATGTGATTCAGGGAGGTGCTAGCAGACCTTGTGATATGCACAAATAAACATCTTGTGCATACTCTTACTTGGTCCGCTTGCCCGGCCCGTTCCTGATCAATGTGTGTCCAATCTATGTATGCGGCATAAACTCGAATTATTTTGTTTCTTCTCTATGAATTGACAAAGCCGATGATTTAAACTATGCCACGGTAAAGGTAAGGAGAGTGTCTACAATGCCTTGTAGTATATACAATTGGAGTGTTTGTATTAATATATGGTCTTGTAGACACTCTTTTTGCCTTGTTTTGCACGGCAATGATATATGAGGCTTTCCATTGTTAACTTCTCGCATTTCGTAAATTTTAATATTACTTTTGTAACAAAATTTTGACTTAGGCGTTTTTGACTTAGGTGTTCTCGGCGACGATGTTCATGTTGGACCAGAGTGGCGATGTGCGGGACTGGGCTCCACCGGGCTGGCACTGGGAGATGCTACCTTCCGGGACGCGCAGCTTGGTGAGGAATCCAGGTGACGTCGTCGACCCGGATCTTCTATGGTGGTAGTCGCGTGGGCCATGCTCGGTGCAGAGGGAGCCGGCCCCCGAGGAGGTGGTACGTCGCCGTATCAGGGAGGAGGATGAGCACGTCCGTCGCTACATGTATCTATTGGATAGGCAATATGACAGTAGGTGGTCGTTTCTTCAGAGGGTTCCTTCTCACGTGAGCTATGACCCTGTGAGGGTTCCTTCTCTTTGGATGCGCAGCGCCGGCGGCTCAGCACCCCGCGGCTCAGGAACCGGTCGAAGTTAGTTTCAGAGCTTCATGTATTAGCTAGCTAGTGATATGCACAAATAGCCAAGTAGATGGACTTGGTTGTATGCTACTTATATTGTTTTGGAAATTATGTATTTGTACTAGTTTGTCAAATATTTCTCTATATATACCGCTGGAATATGAATTTTACTGTATATATATTGCTGTAATACATTTCTGCTTTTATTTTAAAAGCAGGAATATATATTACTGGCAAACAGGTTCTTATTCGCCAGTGCTAAGGATCAATCGCTGGCGAACATGTAACTGGTTCGCCAGTGGTATCTCACTTACCGCTGGTGAACATGATGTTCGCCAGTGGTAAGCTGTTACCACTGGCGATACTACCACTGGCGAACCACCAGTTCGCCAGCGGTAGCCGAATTTGGTTCGCCAGTGGTAGCCTTTTTCCTACTAGTGCATGTTTGTGCAAAGCTTTTCATACCTAATGCTTGTTGCAACCCTTTTCAAAATCAATTCTTAACAACACACCATCCATATTCTTCTTATAAAACTCATGCACGGTATCTTGAAAACATCTTCCCATATGTGTGGTCCCAAGATAAAGGCCATTTGAGTGGGCCGAAAATTTTGGGGAATTCTTGTAATGTGTATTGATGGCCCACAAGTATAGGGGATCGCAATAGTCTTCACGGGTAGTGTACCAATTTATTGATTCGACACAAGCGGGGCCAAAGAATACTTAGAGGCCTTTGCGGCTGAGTTGTCAATTCAGCCACACCTGGAGAAGTAGAAGTAACACGAGAGGGGTGAAAGCAGCAGTGATTTGAGAGCAGTAGTAACAGTAACACGGAAGCAGTAATGGAGAAATATAGACCGGGGTTCAAAGTTTCACTAGAGGTAACTCTCTTAAGTAAGTAATCATGCATTGGGTGAATAAATTGCAGTTGGACAATTAACAGAATTGCACTAATTAGTTATGACAAAGAAACCTAGTTAATGAATCATACGTAGGCATGTGTTCCGTGTATAGTTGTATCTACTCGCACAGAGAATTCGCTCAACATCTTTTGTCCTACTATCCGGTTTCAGCCGAGCCAATTAAGGAACTTATGGTAATTATGGTGCTCATTTTAATAGAGCATCGGAGAAAAGGATTAACATTAAGTGAACACATGTAATCCTCAAGTTACTAATCATCCCCATTGATACCCCGATCTGTCACCTCGAGGTCGCCGGTTCCGGACTAGTAACAGGTGCATACAACTTGTAGATACGATCTAAGCAACAATTATATTCATGCAAACATAACGAGCCTAATCTAAGATCATGTCACTCGTGCACTAGTGACAAGCATGAACCATAACTAGGGTGCAGCAACAACAATTCATAAACATAAGTGACTTATCATAATGTAACAATCCATCGGATCCCAACAATCACAACACCGATTACATAGTAGTGATCTTGATCATGTAGAGCAGCTCACAAGATCTAAACATGGTAGGACAAGAGGGAGAGAGTACCAACTAGCTACTGCTACAAACCCGTAGTCCATGGGGGGACTACTCGCGAACCATCCCGAAGGCAGAGGTGGCGATGAAGATGGCTCCGGGGGCCAATCCCCGTCCTGACAGGGTGCCGGAACAGGAACAATCTGCCCCCCCGAAACTTGTCGGCGATGGCGGCGGAGCTCTATATCGTTTTTAGGAAAATCCTCCGGGAGTTTGGGTTTTTTCTTCAGTGATGATTTTATAAGCATCGGAGGCGGCCGAGGGGGTGCTCCAGGGCCAGGGGCGGGCTGTGCCCGCAGCCCCCCCCCAGCCCGCGGCTAGGGGTCGCCCCTGGGCTCTGGGCCTCCCCTGGAGTCGCCCTTCCGGCTCCGGTCCTTATTTCTTCAATAAAAAATCACCGTAAATTTTCGTCCAATTCCGAGAACATTTCCATAAGTAACTTTCTGCAACAAAAACAGGACAGAAACATGGAACTGGCACTGGGCATCTTGTCAATAGGTTAGTCCAATAAAATGCCTCAAAATGATATAACATGATAGTAAAAATATACGACATTGATATAAACAAGCATAGAACAATAAAAAATTATTGATACGTTTGATACGTATCATGCGTCCTCACCACTTTCGTGAAGATCTTGAAAGTCACATTCCGTAGACAAAAATGTTTACACGGGCTCCACGTCATGATTTTTCCTTTTGTTTTAATATCTAAAACTGCCTACCTCTCCATGCTTCGAGCTGGTGTAAATGATTTGGTAACAAAAGTGTCCAGATTGACTTTTGCATGTTGGCTGTTGCAGACCCAGTGAAACAGAAAATTGTTAGACTCAATTTGGAAATCTCTCGAAGAGAAGGTGTCTAAATAAATTGATATTTTTTCCAATAATTTCAATATGTGAATGGTAGGCATGCCTTTCTCGGAATTAACGCTTATTTTGAACCGAGAGACTTGTAGTTAAGTGGGATAGAGTTTAAGAGTGAATAGTTGGAAGGTGATATTATTATCCACTAAAATCCATATTTGGAACAAGTCATGATAAACTTAGATGGAGGGAGTATTCAAAATAAAAATTTGCTCCTAAACTAGTCACTCATTACTCTAGAACTCACTTTCAAATCGGAACTCACCAGCAAACTAGTCTTTTGTGCTTCCATAGAAACTATTTTTTACTCGTATACTCTAGAACGATCTATTATGATATATAAAAAAAACACAATTTGGATAGATGAACTTGTAAAGAAATTATATCTTTGTTAGCATAGTTAAGATATAGTATTCGCTCGCTAGATAACTTTCTATATGAAACATTTATAATACAACCAAATAATTTATGTCTAGTCAAGCACTTCTATAATCAATGATAAACATTCCATTTGCATTTCAAAAGTTCTAAATTTTAATAACAAGAACGTACACACATTTTTATCTTTCGAGGCACTACAATGTATCACTTGAACACAAATTTTTATTAAGCTAATTAGAGTTATTAAGACATAATAATATATTATATGAGTGAGAAGGTTTAATTCCAATTCACGCTGGCCTCAGTAATATACAGGAACGACTTTGTAAATTAATAAGTGGAATATTTTTCTAATATTGATATAAATAGTATCTTTTAGATATTAATATTATCTTAGTTAAACATGCGTTCATAACTTTACTGCTAGTTGTAAAAAATAGTACTAGAGATAGCACTAGGGACACATATTACAATGGCTTGTGTATTAATTAGCTGTCTATATATAGCGCTAGAGATTATTGGGGTTGGGACGCCGCGAATTCCCGGATGATCGTTGACCTCTGGCCGTGATTACATCTGGAGTCTCAACAGAGAAGTACGGGGACATTGGATCCATGACCAAACGAAAAACTTTCGCAGGCAGACACCCGCGTACTACAGGGGAAAATGGGTTTAGACAATCTGCAGTTTTACATATGGAGTGGCCTAACTACAATTCATGGGCCTAATAGCCTAAAAGCGGCATGAGGAAGGAATGTCGCACGAGGGCTTTGTCGCGCAGACACTACTCTCTCATTGCGAGTTGTAAGTTAGCCTCGCCCGCGGAGGTTGCCCTGCTGGGCCGGCCCATCAGTAATTTTTTTAGTCTATAGAGAAAAGATAACAAAACAGGTCCACTGACGTGAATAGAGTACATAGCCACTATGCTATGCGAGAGTTCGTATTCTTATTTCTCTATTTATCTTCTAGTGTGTTCTTATTTTCTGTTTTCGTTTCTTTTTTTTTTCTATTTCTGTTTTCTGTTCTGTTCTTTTTCATTCATTTCTTCTTTGTTTCTTTTCCTTTATTTGAAAATATTTGTTTTTCATATTTTCAAAATTTGAACCATTTTGGTTTCAATTTTTTCTGAACCATTTTCAAGCCTTCTCAAATCTGAACCATTTTAAAAATAAAGAAAATTTTAAAGTTTGTAACGTTTTAAAAAATGAACATTTTAGGTTCATTATTATTTTTGAGTAGTCGATATTTTTTGCTCACTATTATTTTTTGGTTCACTCGAATTTTAATTCCTTTTTGGTTGACTATTATTTTCGGTTCATCCGTATTTGTTCGTTATTACTTTTGGTTCGCCGATATTTTTGGTTCACTATTATTTCGGTATACCAGTACTTTTGTTCAATATTGTTTTCGGTTCACGCAAATTTTTGGTTCACTGTTACTTTTAGTTCACCCAAATTTTTGGTTCACTATTATTTTCGGTTCACCCGAATTTTGGTTCCTTTTCCGTTCAATGAAATTTTCTGTTCACTAACATTTTTGGTTCACTATTATTCTCGGTTCACCCGCATTTTTGGTTCATTATTAATTTTGGTTCGCCGATATTTTGGGTTCACTATTATTTCGGTTTACCACTATTTGTTGTTCACTTGTTTTTGGTTCACCCGATTTTTTGATTCACTATTATTTTTCGTTCACTATTATTTTCGGTTCACCCGAATTTTGGTTCCTTTTCGGTTCAATGATATTTTTGGTTCACTGATATTTTCAGTTCACTATTATTTTTGGTTCACCCGCATTTTTTGTTCATTATTACTCTCGGTTAGCCGATATTTTTGGTTCACTATTATTTCGGTTTACCAGTATTTCTGGTTCACTATTCTTTTCGGTTCACCTAATTTTTTGGTTTACTATTATTTTTGGTTACCCGAATTTTTGGTTTATAATTATTTTTGGTTCACCCAAATTTTGGTTTTCTTGTCGGTTTAATGGTATTTTCGATTAACTAACATTTTTGGTTTACGATTATTTTCGGTTCACTATTATTTTTTGTTCACTATTATTTTCGATCTACTAGTAATTTCGCTTTCGAGGAAATTTTAGTTTTTGAAAATGGTTCATATTTGAAAATATTTATGTTTTAAAATGGTTCTGATTTTTTTCAAATGGTTCAAATTTTGAAAAATGATCATAATTGGTTAAGATTTTCAAAAATGTTCATATATTAAAAATGTTCATTTATTTCTCAAATGCTCGTTTTTAAAATGTTTCACTTTTTTTGAAAATTGTTATTTTTGAAAAATGGTTGTGATTTTTGAAAATGGTTCAGATTTAAAAATATTTATTCATAAAAATGTTTCAGATTAAAAATAATTAAGATATAAAAATGTTTATTATTGAAAATGGTTCGGATTTAAAATAATCATGCATTATCCGTGAAAACAGAAAAGTAAATAAATACAACCTATTTTCCATAATATAAGACGTTTTAGTAGTTAGCTTGCTAAAACGTCTTATATTATGGAACGGAGGGAGTAAGAAATAAGTCATACTTGTTAGTTGGCCGACCAAATCCGGCCCAAAATATTAGCTCTGGGGCGAGCCGCGTTAGCTGGTCCAGACCCATGTAGCAGAATCGTGATGGAGGAGCTCCCGAGTGCGGGCGAGCGCTACCCGCGACTCGCTTCAGGCGAGGTATAGGGGCTCCCGATTGCTTCTCATTTTTTGTTTGGTCCGTAGAAATTTACTTTGGAACCCGAGCTCACATGCTCCTGCTCAAATAAAAAACACGAAAAAATAGTAAAATATTTCAAAAAAATCTGGAAATTTTTGGTGATGAAATATACAAATTGCCTACATACATGACAAAATTCGTCGTGAACTAACTAACTGATTTTGTCTTTTTCGCACAGGGCAGAAAAATGATATTTCACCACAAAATTTGTCATGTATGTAGAAACTTTGTATATGTTCACCACTAAGTTTTTTCTGATTTTTTGACATGTTTTACTATTTTTTTTACGAATTTTTTATTTGGGAAGAGCATGTGAGCTCGAGAGCAGCCCCTGGTCCATTATTTCTTTAGTTTCGCAATTATTCTCAGTTCTACCTTTTTTTTATTTTCTTGGTTTCCTTTTGTTTTATATTTTGGTTCCTTTATGTGAAATTTTGTTTTTTATTATGTATTGTGTTTCTGTTTTAGGTTTTATCCTTATCATTTGTTGGTTTTTGTTTTGTTTTCTCATTTTTATTTCTTTATTTTCTCTAATTTTTCGGTCTTGATTTTTCTTTAATTATGGTCCAAAAAAGTTAACAGCTCGAGGAAATGCTAAAGGAGTTTGAAAAATGTTCACCGGATTCAAACAGTATATTTATGGATTTAAAAATATATTCACCAGTTTTAGTAAATGTTCACGTGGTTTATAAAAATGTTCACTCGTTTTAAGAAAAATATGTTCATAGATTCAAAAACCATTGACGGGTTCATTAAGACGTCCTCGAGTAATAAACACTACTTTCAAAGAATTCAAAAAAAATTCTGATTCATATACATGTTTACCTATTATTGTAAAAAAAACGAAACATGTATTTAAAAATTGTTAAACTGATTTTATAAATTTAATACTAGTCTGGTATTTTAGTGAGATTTTACTGAGAAAAGAAATGCTCACGATGTGAAACATATATTTTAAATTATTAAACTGATTTAGAAATTAAATACTAATCTGGTGTCTTATTCATATATTTTAAAAAAGACAGTGGTAATAAGGGCACTGCCACAGATAAGCAGTCCTTGGGCTCGACCCACAATGCTCAAAGGCGCCTGAAGCATTGACTGAACACTGGAATTACAGCACTGAAGACTGACGCAGCAGGTGTCTTCCGAAGCTTCAGATCAGCTTCTCTTGGCAACTGTAAGGCGACACTGAGTTGCGGCGCCTCAAACTCAAAAGCGACTCTGAGTCCATAGCAGTTCCTGCAGCTTCCTGTCCAACATTGCGGTAATACGATCCATCTCGGGCCATTGCTGCATATCCCTGCACAAAACTTTTCATGGCGCACAGCAGAGAACATCACTCCCCAGAGCAACCTAAGTGCACATTTCAAATCACTGTCCTTCTGGGCATGACCCAGAAACTAACCACATGAAGAAAAAAAATCGATCACGAAACAAAACTGCACACGCTCTGAGCAACAACAATGCACTTGACAAAACAGGTTGGTGCAAACTAAGGTTCAGAGCAGGAGACATGCAGCTCTTATACCAGAATAGTGTTGCTGGAAAGCAGCCAGGAGAAAATATGAAAATGAGGAGTCAGTGAGGGACACAGAAGCTCCGCAAAGCACAGGGATATGCAAGTGGGAAATCCCTGGAAAATTCACATGAGAAGAGAACGAATGTACTGAACATTTTCCTCATGAAGTCAACTGTCGGATAGGACAATCACCATCATCAGAAAACAAGTTACTCCTTGAGATCTGACAAGGACACAATGGGATGTTGTATACCATCAGTTCGTTGGGATAATGAAAAAACAGCCTACTACTATTCATTTAGACAAGATCACAGTTAAGGCTCGTGCTCCGTGACCACAAGCTAGGACCAAACACAAGGCAGAACAGCTTGCCCATTCTACTTCATCAGCTCACATAACCAACACAGTATCCTTCTACAACTGAGCTAGTATATCCTTCATTCCTTCTACAACTGTATCTACAACTGAGCTCAGTGGACTCATGAATCCACGCGCACCATCATCATCAGGTGTCTTCCGACGCTGCAGATCAGCTCCTCTTCACAATTGCGGTGGCACCTTCCTTCCCAGTAGAGCTTCTCAAGGACCCAATGGGCTGTTTTATACCATTAGTTCCTTGATTAAACAGCTTACTAGTCTTCATGTTGGCAAGAACAGAGTTAAGACTCTTGCAGTCCTGCTCCGTGAGTGACCACAAGCTACTGCCAGACACAAGGCTTACTCACACAACTTCATCAGCAATATCACCCGGAAAATGCAGTTTAATATATTTTTATGAAACTTCAAAACATTTGGATAAAAAGTTCGGTGCGTACATCTCGACACTCTATATACTCACAAAGACGTTTCACGTAAAACCGATATTTTTTATGTCGTGTGTAGAAAAGTCAAATTTTGATGTTAAAATATGCATTTCACAAGACATTTTTTGTTCACGAAACTTGTCCTGCGCACATAGAACGTCGAGATGTACGTGACAAATTTTTGTTCAAATTGTTTGACACACCAAAATGTTTTTTCCTGTTGCAGGAGCATATACTAGTCCCAAGTTTCAAAGTGAATTTCCCAGTATCATTCTAACAATTGAGCTCACTGTATCTATAAGACTATAACCTCTCCAAAATGAACTACTGTGTTCTTCATGAAGAATTATGTAATGTGATATCCGGTCATCCACGCTCAGGCATTTGTCTTCGGCTAGGAGATCAGCATTGGAATGAGAGCCATCAATAACAAGAGAGATTGTGCTAGATCGATTCTGATCTGCAGAATCTATGTCTTGTTGTGTACCAACCCTTGTGGGTGGACCTGCTAGCTCAATTCTGATCTTCTTGGTGTCTTTTCACTGAATCATTGGACACAGGAAATACAGCACTAGAGACTTGACACAACAGAATCATGTCAGGACCGGGCGTCAGCCAGACGTCGAGACGTAGACAAACTAGGGCTCCACTAAGAGTTACCCTGTGCAGCGATCTGTGTACCAACTACCAAGGCGTGGTGTGTCGTCCGCTTTTAAGATCCGCTGTAAGTGAAGAAATGTTCAGACAGTCAGACTGAAGAAATGGAGAAAACCATCTGCTCTCCCAACTCTCGCCTGTCTTCTTCCTCTCCGGTTATTGTACATAGATTCACCTCACGCCAGCAATCAGCGATCCACCTCGGGCAACTGCATATCCGGTCACAAAAGCTTCCATGACTCATGACGCATAGAAGAGAACACTACTCCCCAGACTCCTCTGCATCCGAAGACGCAAACTCTGTTTCAAGTCACCTTCCTTCTAAACGATGATCTAGAAACTAGCCACGTGCTAAAAACTGTAACCATGAGATACAACTCCACACTCCAACCACTCAACGAAATAGGTTGGTATAGACTCAGGCTCAGAACAAAAAAACACGCAGCTCTTACCATGATACTTATGTCGGAAAGCAACCACGAGAAAATGTGAATATGACTGTATGAGGAGGCAGTGATGCACACACGAGCTCCACAGAGCACAGGGGTGTGAAAGGGGGAGAATCCCTGGAAACTTAATATGAGCAGAGAACGAATGTACTGAATATTTTCCCGAGCAAGTCAACCATCGGATAGGACAGTCACCATCATCAGGAAAAACATAGTTCCTACTACTTGCGATCTGACAAAGACACAATGGGATGTTTTATACTATCAGTTCCATGACTAAACAACTTACTAGTCTTCATGTTGACAACAACAGAGTTAAGGGCTCTTGCTCATACTACATCAGCTCACAAAACAAACACAGTATCCTTCTACAGCTAAGGTCGGTGTATCTATAACCTCTCTACGCACCTTTGATTGCGACGATGTCTCGCGAAACATGAACGGCTGTGTTCTTCATGTAGATGTATGTAATGTGCTACCCGATCATCCGCCCCGAGGCACTTGTCTTCGACAAATGCAGAGGAATGTGCCAATGCTTCTTTGCATTGAAACCACAGTCATCGACAACGCGAGAGATTGTGCTTAAGAGTCAATTCTGATCTGCAGAATCCAAGTCAAGAACCCTTGTGGCTGGGCAATTCAGGAGGAAGCATCCCTTGGATCCTCCTTAGTTCAGCCAGCACCTCCCGGGAGTCTGGCCGGTCATCCTTGTCCGGAGTAACGCACCGGAACGCCAGCTCTGCGACGGCCTCGACGGTTGGCATCACGCCGGGGCACTCGTCGAGCACCGGTGGGTCGACGACCTCCTTGAGCTCGCCGATCTGGATCTTGGACACCACCCAGTCTGCGAGCGTCACGTCCCTCCGCTCCCTGCGCACGTCCACCGGGCGCAGCCCCGTGACGAGCTCCAGCACGACGACGCCGAAGCTGTAGACGTCGCTCTTCTCGGTGAGCTGGAAGGAGCGGTGGTAGTCCGGGTCGAGGTAGCCCGGCGTGCCCTGCGGCGCGGTGCAGCACACGACGACCTCCCGGCCGGTGGCCGTGGAGCAGGCGTCTGGCGTCGCGAGGAGGCGCGAGAGGCCGAAGTCGCCGAGGCGAGCGCGCATGTCGTCCTCGAGGAAGATGTTGGAGGAGGTGACGTCGCGGTGCACGACGTGGGGCTTGACGGCGAAGTGGAGGTACTCGAGCGCGGACGCGATCTGGGCCGCCATGGCGAGGCGGGCCCGCCAGGTGAGCGGCGGCGTGGGCGGCGGGACGACGCCGCGGCCCCGGCGGTGGAGGTGGTGGGAGAGGGTGCCGTTGGGGACGAAGTCGTAGACGAGGAGGAGCGCGCGCGGGTCGGCGCAGAAGCCGTGGAGGCGGACGAGGTGCGGGTGGCGGAGCGCGGAGAGGATGAGCACCTCGTTGCAGAAGGACTTGGTGATGGCGGCGGCGGCGGAGGGGATGTTCGGGGGGCCCGGGGAGGGCGGGACGTGGAGGCGCTTGACGGCGGCGGGGCGGCCGGCGGGCGGGAGGTAGCCGAGGTAGACCGTCCCGAACCCGCCGTCCCCGAGCTTGCGCGCGGCGTCGAACCCGGCGGTCGCGGCGCGGAGCTGCTCGTAGGTGAACGCGGGGCGGTTGTGGTGGAGTCCGTGGCGGCGGAGGAACGCGGCGGCGCGGGAGGACTGGGCCAGCGACGGGACGCCGCCGCCGTCCTCCTGGCCGCCGGGGCGCGGGCCGCGGAAGCGGCGGACGGCTATGGCGACGCAGAGGTAGAGCAGGAGAACGACGAGGAGCGACGCCGCGGACACGAGCGCGGTGGTGAGCACGGTGCTGCCTCCACCGCCCCCGCCGCCGGCGCTCCTGGCCCGAAGCGGGTGCGGGTGAGGGTGTGGTGGGGGAGGGGCGGCGTGGTCGCCGAGCGCGGACGCGGCCGGCGGCAGGAGCGCGGCGGCGGCGGCAAGGAGGAGGAGGAGCAGGAGACGGAGACGCGGGGGCATCTGGGCTCCGCCGCCTCGCGATCCAGGCTCGTTGGTTCGATCGGGAGAGGGGGAAATGCGAAGAGAGGGGGGAAGGTTGGTTCTGCTGCTGTGGCCACTGCCAGCGGAGTGTGGCGAGAGTCGTTATCACGTCAGCACATGGGCTGTGGGGGCCAAAGTGGGAATGCGATTCGGGTGGGGGTCCTCGTGGGCACGTGGCGTTTATAGTTTTGGAATTGATGGAAATTTCAACGGCTGAAATAGTATGTGCCGCCTCACCCCTCTTTGTGTACCGCAAGGCGCACACGGCGTGTGTACCCAAATGTTGTAGAACTGATACGTGAAGAAACACATATGTAGGGTCGACACCGTCACATGGCATGGCAAGACGAGACGAGGTGAGGCACGAAAGATGGCATTGGAGGACGTTTGTCGCGGTGGGAGTAGAATGAAGGCGAGTCGGAGGCAGCGAAGGAGACGATTAGGAGGAACGATAATGGCGGGAGTAGATTGAGGGTGAGTCGGAGGCAGCGAAGGAGACGATTAGGAGTAATGGTAATGGCGGGAGTAGATTGAGGGTGAGTCGGAGGCATCGACGGAGACGATTAGGAGGAATGGTAATGGGGGTCGAGTGCTCGAATGGCCTAGCAAACCACCACAATCTAGTTTTCACTACATTGACCCGGGATGAGCGATGCATGACTAAACATTGTTACGGTTCGATCCTCGAGAATTAGCAATGCACAACGGAGTACACATTTATTAGACAGCTAAAAAAAATGTGATCGGTGTACATAACTAAGATTTGAATCATGATCGGTCGATGACAATGGATAGGAAACCAAATCTAAAACCTAGAGTTTAACGGTTCTTGTTAGCTTCGAATTCAATCAGCTCCTTGGTCACTGGACGTTGACGCGAAGATTTGTGCCGATCAGTCGCACTACGGTTGAAACTGAAATTTTTCTTCTTTAAACATGGGTAGCTTCGTTGAAAGCTAATTTGCATTCGAACAAGTGCTAGTGTGACCTTAAGTGAAACCAGAAAGCTCCATAGTGACCTTTTTTTAATTAGAAAATGGCATTTCGAAGTTTCAGAAAATCCAGGACAAATATCTGAGGTGTAAATATCATGCAAAATCTTAGTTCAATTTTTGTATACTCTAGCCTACACAAAAATGGTAAATCTGACAGATTTTTAAATTTTGTAAATGTGCCCTGTTCAAAAAATGGGAGCTCTCCGAGATAACAGAATTCTTTTCCTGTTTTGAATAGGCAGCCGAACGTGTGTGCGCTGGCCCGGTGTCGCGCACTGCGTCTGGCTTGAGCGGCGAGTGATATGATCGGGATTGGTTAGGCGGGCGGAGCCGCCGCGCTGCCGACCTGCCGTTGATCGGGTAGGGTTCAGTTTGTCGCTGGCGGCCGCTCTGTTTAATGCGCTCATGCTCCGCTGACGCCGACGTAAACCCGTTCACAAGTAGGAGTAGTAGTACGGTTTTGATTCCGAGCTGATTAGCAGCGACGACTTTGCGCCGGCGAAAGCGAGCGACGGCGTGGTGAGTTTTGGAGTGGATCATGGCAGCATTCGCAAGTGGAGCAGTCGTGCCGTCCTGGTCTTGGGTCTCTTGGTAGTGATAAAAAAGATGGTACTAGAGCCGTCCGCGTGTTGACAACAAAATTTAAATTTGGGGAGCGGTGGTCGTTGGCCACGTACGGCTGGCTCACCGGACAACCACGGCAATCAATGGCCGGTTTATGGCGTTCCGTGCCAGAAAAAAGAACAATTTGACCGGGACCGGCCGGAGCAGCGGCGAAACGGCAATGCTCTGCATTGACCGGTCCGGCACGGGGACGCTTTCATGTTGCTCTCTTTCAAAGTTGCAGCAGCAACAGCAGCTGTTTCACTCTTAATCTAATCTAATCTAATCTCGACGTGCTTTTGGTCATTGAACAGTGCCAAGTTTTTTTTTTTAGAAATAGTTGAACAGTGCCGAGTGAGCGCAGCCTTTTGAGGTTTGACGAGGTAAAGAAAAAGAGAGAAGGAAAAGAGCAGGAGAAGAAAAGGAAGAAGAAGAAGGTGGCGCGCGCTTTACGACCAAGCGGATTCAGGTATCCGTCTATCTCGGTCACGAAGCAGCTCCGTCGTTGGATCGCTCCAAACTATCAGCAATCCCAAAAATCTGAAACTCTCGTATATTTTGATCTACTCGAAATTATGCGATGATCAAAATTATGCCCAACTAGAGGGTTTTGGAGAGAGTCACCCACTCACTCTTTACCAATATTTGGTCCTTGGTTCAGATTTTTAATACAAAGGAAAAGGTCATTATATGAAGGTACAAAGACCCAGATCGGAGGATGGAGGCGGGCTACGGTCTAAGTTAACATATAGTTGAAGTCTATTAGAGCGAATAAGCGAGTGAGACGTTGTTCGGACTAACACGCAGGGGTTCGAAGAATACGTGAAGTCAGCATCGGTCGGAAGACCGGTGTTATCTACAGTGGGGCTTAAGGTGATGTGGGTCCGTGGCTCTAGTGACTCGGCGGGACTGTAGATGAACTCGGCGAAACCATGACACTGGTGGTTAGACATATGGTCAACCAAGTGTGGAGGTGGGCGGTGTTGGCGAGTACCAGGTTCATGTCGGTGACAGAGTCTATCGAGAGCATGAGTAGAGCTCATGATTAATGGTTCAAGTCTAGGTGCACGGAGGTTTCGCGCATGACAGCTTCAAGATGGCAGGAAGGTCATTTTCGTCAAGGTGGAGGGCTATAGTCAGACTTATAATTAACAGAAGGTTATGTGTTTGAGTCGTGTAGCCTGGCCTAATATATAAAAGCATCGTGGGTAGTCAAAATTGGCTAAGACAGAAATGCTAGGTCAGACATAAGATCCAGACTAGATGACGGCCCGTCGCCCGTGGTAGGGACGGACGGACGGGCATGGCGTGGAGATCTGATGTGTCTGTGTATCGAGGCGGGCTCATCGTCGATGATACTATGCTGATTATTACATGGGGAGGAGTGCCCGTTAAGCATGCCCATCATATAGACGTTGATCGCTGAACTGCGTTACCAAATCTCATGTCATTGTTATGATTGCTTGTCCTTGTAGATCGATTATGCAGCTCAGATTATAACAAGAAGGTAACGACCCGTCCGTCGTCGCCGTACGCTCCAATGAAGCTTAGGTTTTCACCCGGAGTTGTTGGAATTGAACCTCCACAAACAAGAAGGATAACGCCGCTTGGAGACGCCGACATCGTTGGTCCCGAACCAAGTCGGTAGGAGGCTTTCGCCCGGAGCTTCATCTGTCCATAAAACCCTGTGAGCATCAAACCAGGCAGAGCAAAAACAAATTATGAAACATGTTGAAAAAAATTATAAAACATATTGAGCTGCACGCACAAAAAAAATATTGCATTTATTCTAAAAATCCCTGAGGTAACTTCGTTCGTATGTATGTGTTATTGTGCTTCTCGGCGAGAATCCCAGTTATTGGCTCCCAAGAGGAGTGGCTCTCTGGTCGCTGGGTGTACAACTTACAATCCCATCCGTTGGGCTACTGCCCCGTTGTCGTTAACTCTCCTTAAATCATTATAATATTCGTTTAAACAAAAACTCCGTATACTATCGTCGGCTTGTTCCGTATTCGTGTCCTTGACTTGGAATACTGCGTGCGCGCTTGCCGTATGCATGGGCTCCGTACGCGCCGGTGAAGGTCGGTGGTGCCGCAAGGGCCGCGCCGCCGTCGCGGATTGGGGCCTTGGGGGTACGCACGAGCTCATCTTGGCGCTTGAGGAGCAAGCGAGACGTTGTTCAGAGTGACACGCAGGGTTCGAAGGATATGTGAACTCGGCATCGGTTGGAGGACCGGTTATCTACAGTGGGGCTTGAGGTGATGTGGGTCCGCGGCCCTAGAGACTCGTCGGGACTGTAGATGAACACGACGGAACCATGACATCGGTGGTTAGACATATGGTCAACCAAGTGTGGAGGTGGGCAGTGTTGGCGAGTACAGGTTCATGTTGGTGACAGTCTATCGAGACCATGAGTAGAGATCATAATTAATGATTCAAGTCCAGGTGCAACGGAGGTTTCGTGCATGACGGTTCGAAGATGGCGAAGGTCATATTCGTCCAGGTGGAGTTTGTTAGAATATGTGTCGAATATGCGTATGAGTAGGCCTACCGTTAGACTGTAATTAATAGAAGGATAGGTATTTGAGTCGAACACGTGTAACTTGTAAGGCACCATGGGTAGTTAAAATAGACTAAGACAGAAAAGTCAGATCAGACATATAAGATCCAGACTAGATGACGGCCCGGCGCCTGTGGCAGAGGCGGCCGGAACGGCGTGGCGTGGAGATATGATGTGTCTGTATACCGAGGCGTGCGGGTTTGTCGTCGACGGTACTATAGTTATTAGTACATGGGAAGGAGCGCTTGTTAAACATATCCCGCATATAGTATTTGATCGTTAAACTGCGTTACAAATCTCGGTGTCGTTGCTATGATTGCTTGTCCTTTTAGATCGATTATGCAGCTCAGGTTATAACAAGAAGGTAAATACGCGTCCATCCCCACCACCCGCTCCAATGTGAGCTTAGGTTTTCACCCGGAGTTGTTGAAACCGCCCGCGTTGGAATCGAAGCTCCACAAACAAGAAGGAGAATGACGTCCGGAGGCGCCGATATCGTTGAACCAAGTCGGTACGAGAACGGGGCACTATAGTTATTAGTACATGGGAAGGAGCGCTCGTTAAACATATCTCGCATATAGGATTTGATCGTTAAACTGCGTTACAAATCTCGGTGTCGTTGCTATGATTGCTTGTCCTTTTAGATCGATTATGCAGCTCATATTATAACAAGAAGGTAACGACGCGTCCATCGCCACCGCTCGCTCCAATGTGAGCTTAGTTTTTCACCCGGAGTTGTTGAAACCGCTCGCATTGGAATCGAAGCTCCACAAACAAGAAGGAGAACGACGCCCGGTGACGGCGACATCGTCAGTCCCGAACCAAGACGGTATGAGCCTTTCGTCCGGAGCTCGATCCGTCCATGTTGAAACAAAAAAAAAATTATATAAAACATATATTGAGGTACACGCACACAAAAAATATATTGCATTTATTCTAAAAAAGATCCCTGTGGTAACGTCGTGTTTCTGTATGTGCTCCTCGGCGAGAATCCCAGTAATTGGCTCCCAAGAGGAGTCGTGCTCTGGTCGCTGGGTGTACCACTACAACCCCATCCGTTTGGGCTACTGCCCAGTTCTCGTTAAATGTCCTTAACGCAGTATAATATCCGTTCCAAGAAAAACTCCGTATAATATCGTCGGGTTGTTCCGTATTTGTGACCTTGACTTGGATCATGTGTGCGCGCTTGCCGTATGGGCTCCATACGCGCCGGTGGTGCCGCAACGGCCGCGCCGCCGTCGCGGATTGGGGGTGCGTACGAGCTCGTCTTGGCGCTTGAGGAGAGGAGGTGGCGGCGGCGGGTTTCCTTGGTGGCGAGGGCGTCCGTGGAGGCGAGGCGAGCACCTGCGGCTGGGCGAGCACAAGTTCCAGGCGAGCAGGT
This sequence comes from Puccinellia tenuiflora, assembly GCA_012064385.1. Classification (NCBI taxonomy): domain Eukaryota; kingdom Viridiplantae; phylum Streptophyta; class Magnoliopsida; order Poales; family Poaceae; genus Puccinellia; species Puccinellia tenuiflora. The sequence continues at coordinate 2,681 of QRDG01001463.1, read as the reverse complement.
CCGTGGAGGTGCTCGACGAGCACGACTTCGAGGTGGGGGCATCCGTGGAGGCGAGCTCGACCGAGGAGAGGCGAACGAAGGCGAGCTGCTGCGGCTGCGGGCGTGCAGCGTTTGCACGCGGGGAGCTGCTGCTGCTCTATTTTAGAGAACCAACCAAAATTTTTGCCACCCCCTCTGATCAAATCTATCCGGCTATCCGCTCTATTTTAGAGAACCAACCAAGCGAAAAATTTGAACTTCGAAGGCGCAAGGTTTCCAAATCAATGGCGCACCTGACTACACTAAGAAAACAAGCACAGAGAAATGACAAAAGATAAGATGATGATGAAGATCGCTGGCAAATCTGCAACCGTACTATCCGAAAACAGTTTGGACGAATGCAAGCGTCACAATGAAGATTGCTTGCAATAGCAGAAATAGTTGGAAGAATTCAGGAACGTCACACATGAGACAAACAGAATTACCGTACACCCCAAAAAAAAAGACAAAGGCCAGCACCTATCTATCACAAACAAATGAAGAAAGCCTACCTACTTTATGGGAATATCCAAAACCAAAGTAACACTCATAGGGAGTCCTGAAGCATGTGACAAAGCCGATGGTAGCATTGTGAAGCCAGATGGGAAACAATTGTTGTGAATTGGGGGAACATATCCTATTTTCTCGAAGCTACATCAAAAGATTCCTAAATGCATTTTGGGTGCCCATTCTGAGACAAGGCACGACGAAGCCTAAGGAATCTACGCAATTCGACGAGGAATGAAACATTCTTTAATGTCAATGGCATCGAAATCAAGAGCGAGCCTAAAGAAGCGGTGAAAAATACAATGAGTCACTATGAAAAGTAGCTAAAGATTGGCCCACATACAGACCCTGAGCTTGGAGAGCTTGGGCTCCGGCAGCAGCCTCGTCGTCAGCAGCGGCAGAGGTGCGTGCTCGGGATGCGGCGGCGCGGTCGGGCGGGACTTGGTGGGCCGGTGTTTCGCTTCGTGCGGTGTCGGGGGCATCATATTGGCGTTGTGTTTTATCCAAAACATATTGAGCTAGGAGGCACAAAAAATATTGCATTCATGTTACGACGTTTGGTTGTGCTCCTTAGCGAGAATCCCAGAATAAATATTGAACTACATGCACAAAAAAATATTTTTATCTGAAACAAAGAAAATCTCCTGATGAGCTTTGGAAGTTGATGTCTTGTAATGATACTGTGTTCTATCTGAAACATATTGAGAGCACCAAAACCTTGTGGTAAGTTAGGACGGTGTGTGTGTGATTTGTATGTCCACTTCGTGGAAATCCCAACAAGGGTAAGTTAGGACGGTCGGAGTGGGGATGCCGGATGAGTACTGTAGCGCCCCGACCCCGGAATTATACAGAGAGGCTATGAATCCGACACAACCATCAATGTATAAGACAAAGATCGAGACTTGTGGAACAGAACTGGCACAGAGCATGACTCTACGACACAAAAGTATAGCAACTCATATAACGAGAAGAATACAAATATTACAAGCAAAAGGATCACAGATCCAACAATTCAACAAGCGGAAGCGGGTAGTGTTGTCTAACAACAAGAAGCAAATATATATGGCCTAAGAGGCCTACAATAAACATTCACCCAAGCCAGCTTGTTCCACGGTCCCAAGCTGCCACCTGGGAACCCCAGACTAGTAGTCGACGTCAACGAAGAACCCACCTAGTTGCTCGGTGTCGTCCTTCTCTGAAATACAAAATCATAGAGGCAGCAAAGAGAGACTGAGTACGATGTACTCGCAAGTTTAGTAGGGCGATATAGGCCCAATGACTGACGGAGGCTCTAAAGCTTTATATGTATTTCTTTTGCATAAAGCTAAGTTTCATAAACAGAAATATAATTGACACATGGGGTAAGAGAGTAACATTTGTCATCATTGGTTCTCATCGAACCCTTTTGTAACCAACCACTCCCATCTCCACCAAGGCACCCCCTCGAATCACCCTCGAGGAAGTGAACCTTTGTCAAACGTTTATTATGCAACCTCTAGCTGCCATATCAATTAGGTTAACGTTATCTATGATCTTATATCCGATCCCAAGTCGTCCATAACCGCAGACACGGCTTTTCGAAAAGATTAACCCTGCAGGGGTGTACTAATTTACCCATTGGTACCGTCCGGCTCACCTAGTTGGCCCTCTTCCGGGGAAGGCCGGCGAGCGGGCGCGGTTAGACCTTTACAATGCATGAGGCTTACTCAAGGACCATCAGTGTGCGGAAGGACAGGTTCAGCGCTCCCAGCGCCCTGCCCCGCGGCCACATCCTAAACACCACCATCCTCGTTCCTTTTTCCACCCACACAACTCACGCGCAAATGGAAATCTCGAACTAGAGGACCCTTGACAAGCCCCTCACAAATTATTCGGTCGGTAAGGCGCCCATACACCCACCAATGGCAGCACGCTAGTCTTGGTTCAAGAGGTAAAGAACTCACACCTAGGGGCTAGAGTGAGGCAAAACACCATCCCCGATGGCTACTCACCCAAACCGTCTTAGCATTTTAATTAAGCATCACCATTATCCACCATGCCCGAATCATTCCATCAACATCAATAATTATGGAATTCAATAATGGACATAAAGCACTTACCTAAGCAATGCTAAGCCTAGCTAGCATATGAATACAACAATTCTATCTTTATCTCGG
>QRDG01001462.1:154675-226133 GCA_012064385.1 Puccinellia tenuiflora | reverse complement strand
TTAATTTATGGAGACACTAACCCCTCTAATCAAGTTTTATGAGTTTTGTGTGAAGAGAACTTTCAAGTGGAAGAGTTGAGGGTGATGAACAAGATCAAGAGGGACAAAAACTCAAGCTTGGGGATGTAACCCCTAAGCTCACCCTACATACAATAATTTAAGCTTGGGGATGCCAAGCCACCTCACTCCAACCATCTTGATACCAAGGTAAGTAAGCCTAGCTATATGGCTATAAAGAAAGCGCTTTACGGGAGGCAACCCGGTTGTTTTTACTTTTAATTTTCTTTGTGTTCTCTTGCTCTAACAGAGAATGTTTTCTTAGCTTAGTTTCTGAAATTCCTTAATAAAGTGCCAATTTTTACCCATTTTGGGTTTAACAAAGTTGCTATTTCTATTCGGAGATTTTATTCCTGCACGAAGTCTGTGCACGGTTTGATTTTTCATTTTTATTAGGTAACTCCGAATGAGCTGATATTTTAAATGTAAGTGCAACTTTTCATCCTATATATGCCTGAATTGTTTCATAATTTTTCGACGAGTTTAAGTAGGACATAAAAATACGTTTTGCGGCTGCTGTTTTTCTGTACAGATTCTGTCCCGTATTGTTTTATGCTTGTTTTGAACTTTTAAGTTCAATCTTTTTAATCCAATTGAATTTATGAGTGGGCATACAACATTATACACTTTCTGGACATTCATATGTATTTTAGTCCATGGATTATATGCAGCAAGAAACCTATATATTTATCTCTACTAACGTCACCCCACAGAAAATAAATGGGAGAAACGGTGTGTTTTGAACTTTTTTCACAGGGATTGGAAGAGATGCACCATGAGTTATCCAAGGATGGTGAAAACCATAAGCTTGGGGATGTGAGAACACCCCCACTGGACCTACACACTCTCGGTTTGCACACGTCTAACTTCTGTTTTTTGATCAATACACTTTATCGCATAAACTTGGAGCGTCTATCATTTATATATATGAAAGAGCTACTGGAAATATGGGTTGAAATATCTTGCATGATTTTATTGTATTGGGAAAAGGGATGTCTAAGTTGATTTTTAATGACACATATAGTTGCATGATTCATGAGCTTCTTTATGACTAATAATTTGCAAATGCTTTATCATGAGCTATCTTTTATTCATGTTTTGATGCTGTATGTTATTTCACCTTGTTTGACATGAATTAGTTAGTTCTATGGACACTCATGCATGCATCTAGATGGTCATCTTTCTCCCTTTTGCTACCCAAAAATTACAACAAGTAAAAACTTGTTTCCAACACCTTCAACCAAAGTTTTTCCAGTGAGTCCACCATATCTACCTATTAGATTTATGCTATTCCAAGTATGTTTATCATGTTATTTGTGTTATCTATGCCTCTAAATGAAAATGATTATGTTATTTATTGTAAAGGGAAAAGTTGGTTAAAAAGCTCTCGCGAACTTGATGCACACTTTACTTTTATTGCATTTAATAAACATGAACCATTGTGATTAATATTATGATGATAGTGGCTTGATAAATGTTTAAGGTTGGGAGTTAGCCCATATGTGCTGTCACATGCAAAGCTTTCAACATGTTCCATCATTTATTTAGTTGATATCATGTACTTTTGTTTATGGATGTCTATCATGGTGAAATAATGTGGAAATAGAGTAAGGTTAAATGAGTTTGTATATAATGGTTAGAGAGAAACCTGGGCCGCTAATCTAAGTCATGCATCATTCATGGTGGAAATTTACTTACATGCTATTTGAACTTTCTGTGATACACCTACAATAAAAAGCTATAACAAGTGGTAAATAAAAAGGGTGTTGAGGTTGTTCATTATGTTTGTTTGTCTTGTTGTTTTGATGTGGGCTTGATCCATATCATGGGACAAGAGGTACCCCAGTTGAGGCTCTTGATAATACCATTATTACTTACAATGATAGATAAACTTAAACTTGCTTTGTTTCCCAAGTTGAGTAATCATGGTGTAGGTACTTGTATTTAAGGGGCATGAGACATCTAACCTTTACTTTATCAAGGCCACTACTCATATTTGCTTTCACATTACACTTTAATCATTTAAGATGCTATGATAGGGGAATGAGAGCTTGACACCAAGTATTACCATTGCATTCAATAACTTAAGTAGAATAGTTTGGAGGATAGATGAAACTTATGCATGTTTTACCTGTACTCATTTATATATCTTTTCCAAAGTGTCCACCTTTTATATTTAGATTTTCATCTTCACTCTATTAACCTATGTAGGATGTTCTTACTTATCATATTGCATACATGTGGTCCATATTACTATCTTTTATGTTACACTTTGTGAACTATCATTGAACATCCTTGCATTGAATACTTGATATCACTTTATAAATTGTTTGCATATTGCTACTTCTTTCAATAATGAATCATTTGACTTTATGTAGCAGTAGCAATCATCTTTTATATCCATGTTGTTATTATATTGGAAAGTTCATGTTAGTTTTATCACTTCCATACTCGAGGACGAGCATGAGTTAAGCTTGGGGATGTTGATGCATATAAAATGCATACATGAACTTTGCACTATAATACTTATATTCCATTCATATTTGCGTCATATAAGAGGTATATTACTGTTATTTAATGATTTTTGGTAATTAATAATGATTTCCCCTTTTTATGGAATTAATCCTGCGCAGGTAGAAAACCCCTATTTCTTTCCTTATTTATTTCAGAGCCTTAACGACGTCATAATGAGCTACAAATTTACGGGGATCATTATTTTGGAATTAGGAAGACCTAGGAGCAAAGGAAGCAAGCAAATGGAGGCCGGAGGGGCAAAAAAGGGTGCCCCACACGACCCTTGTACCTGGCCACGTGGGCCCACCTCTTTTGGCCCTCGTGGCCCCGTTTGCGTCGATCCTTCTTCCCGAAGCTTCCTCGTGACCTAAAAACGACTATAAAAATAGTCCCCCGACGTTTTCCAGGAGGAGGCGGCGGAGAAACACAAAACCAGAAACAGAGAGACAGAAGGCTGCCGCCGGAGAAGATTGGAGGGGGGAAACGCCGCCGGAATCCACCTCCGGAGGGCTCCACCCCCCTCCGGCGTGATCATCATCAACATCTACAGCAAGATCATCTCCATCTCTCCACTGTAAACTCTTGGCAAACATGATGTATGATGCAATATACTTTTCCCGTGATCTATTGTGTCTCTCCATCTATGTTTGAGAAGTGATTTGTTCATGACATTAGTGAAATAGTTCGTTGATTGGTTGCATACAAGTTTTGTTATCTTTTATGATTGTCTTGATGTACAATGTATGAGTGCACGCATATGTTGGGGAATGCATGTAAGGTGATCACCGGTAAGGTAATGGAGTGAGGAGGACTTAGGAGGACAAGTAAACCCGAGATCGAATCATGAAGTTACTCTATTGGGGGATATATGGGAGACCCTAGAACTTAAGTCTATGGTGGGACAATTATGTCTTAGTAATTCTTGTGCTGCACATTTAATTGGCCATGAGATCCATCATAAGAGTTGTGTAATTTGCTCATTTACTTGGCTACAACTATTTATGGCTCCCCCCTAGAAGAAACAATTAAGACTAAAACATATGCTTCACTAATTGTGACAACCACACGAATAAATAACAATTGCCAGAACATTCGCTCCCTTGAGATATTTGCTACTTGAGATCCTTGCTACTTACTGCTCTTAGAAACTTGCATTAGAAAACTTGCTCTTAGAAACTTGTTGCTAGATAAACCTACTCCACATCACTTGCTTCCATTAGTTAGTTCCTTTCATACTCAAATTTATTGCTTTGCATAAAAGGCCATATAAGAGGGTTATAGGGCTTTAGAGAATAGATAGTTTACCTTCAGCTCCTTGTGGGTTCGACACTCAAATACTTATCGAATTGTGCTACAGTGATTCCTTGCTCTTGGGATTATCAGTGGCTCCCTGGACTTGTTTGTAGAGAAGGGTAGTATTGCATCGAACGCTCCACCGGTACACCTCTAAGCGAGTGTTTCGATGCGTGTGGGTTCATTGGTGCATCCCTGCAGGGTGAAATCTTTTCGAAAAGCCGTGTCCGCGGTTATGGACGACTTGGTGAAATGCGCTGGCTAAAAAGATCATAGACAACTTGCACCTTATAATAACTTGACTAGTAAGATAGATTACTTGAATAATAACCCATAAAACTGATCCACCGTGTGAGTTGCCCTGATTGCTTCCTCGTGGGCGGTTGATCGAGGGAGTAATACTTGGGCGGGTTTTTGATGTGGTGAGTAGTATAGTTGGTTTCTTATGCGCTCTCTTACCTTTTCTCTGATAGACGGAAAGTTGTAGCGTGTCTCTATAAGTTGTTAGTGCTGCTTGCCGCCGCCTCAATCGCTAACCCTCTTCCCCCGGAATTCCAGCTTTGATATCTTGTGAGTATTACTTGCCAGTACTGTTTATAGTACTGACCCCTTCGGGGCTGCTATTCAAATGCAGCCGACAGGTTTGAAGTCTGACGACGTTAGCTTGGGAATCCCTCCGGCTTGGCCTGGGCAGGGTTATGGTGCCTTCGTTTATCTTCAGGACTCTTAGTCCAATTTGTATTCTTATCCGTAGCCGGATACTATTTCGCTTCCGTTGTTATTTTGGATCTTTGTATTGTATCTTTTGCTCTTGACTCTGTGAGTCGTTGTTGTATATATGTTTTTTTTGTGGGTTCCATCGAGAACTGTTGTAATGTTATCACAATTCCACCCGCATAACGTGTGTGTTGCGACGTGCACGTTATGCCTGATGGGCATCCTAGGATTGTCCTAGGATCTTATTTTCGCACAGGAAACAATATGCAAGCTACTTTTGTAATTGAATTCATTATCTATACCAATTTGAATTTGTCGTAATATGTCTTGTTTTTTGTTTCGATGTGATGCAAACTTTATCGATAAGCAAGGCATGAGTTACCATTGCCCTTTTTATTTCCTTCCTTTTTACTTTTTGATGATCGTATTGTAAGTTTTTTCTGGCTGGGAGGGGGTGTTGGTGGAGAAGATAATCTGTTTTGGTTGTAACATTCTTTACTTGGCTTGGGCTTAAGCCCACAACTGTGCATCTTTTGTAGGCTGTCCGTCTTTCGTAGATACTGCTCTGGGATTTTAGCCAATCAGTTTTTGCACAGGTCAAAACGGCTATTTCCGTTTTGTTACTGAGGAGAGGACTCAAAAATGAGCCAAAACTGAGTGTCTGCAAGAATGAAAGGCTGAGGGGAAAAGCCAAAAATCTGTCTGTTTTACAAAATGAGAAACAGATCTTTTTATCATTTGTTTCTGTTCTACAGCTGTCGGCCTCTAATTGGACATGAAAAACTGTCTGTTACCGAATTAAAAAACAGCTAGTTGTTTATTAGTCACGAGGCTATTCGATGCTCCATTCTAAAAAGTATCATGGGCGATCACCATGATCTTGTCACAACGATGAGGCAGGTTTTAGTCGGTGTTTAGAGCATGTTCAACCGGACCCCTCACATTGTCCCTATATATCCAGACGGACAACCTGGACATGGAAGAGAAGAAATACCACCACCACAACCATCCCTCCCCATATATCCGGGCTGGTTGTCCAGAACACTCCACTTCCAAACCATATATTGGATGTCCAGGTATGTCCTGTCGGCGCTAGCACTGGCTAGCTCGCTCTCTCTCGCAGCTCACAGACGGAGGTAGAAGAAAGGGAGATAATACAAAGTTTTCAGCGCACAAACGCTCGGCGCAAGGACACCTTTCTTTTTCTTTTCAGCTGGCTCAGCACATACCAGTACACAGGGAGGAGCTATATAGCATACACACACGCCACACCCCACTCCTGCCTGCTCGCACACGACGCGCTCCCACGATCCGCATGCCCAGGCCGCTCCTACGTGCTCGACGCGGCCAAGTTCAAGGTTTCTTCCTGGGTCTGCCCGCCGGCCAAGTTCGATAAGTAGTAGTAGATTATATGTTATACTACCTCCATCCCAAGGCTTAAGGCCTATATTTTTTTTGAAAAGTCAAACTATGTCAAGTTTGACCAAGTTTTTACAAAAAATTATTAATATACAAAATACATAATCAATATCATTAGATAGATAATGAAATATATTTTCACCTGATATCTACAATATGTCATATTTGTTGATAGATTTTTCTAAAAGTTTGGTCAAACTTTAGTTGGTTTGACTTTTCAAAAAAAAAATAGGCCTTAAGCCTTGGGATGGAGGTAGTATAAATTGGTACTCAATTTAACCCTCCTCGTTATCTGTGAATCGAATCAAGTCACTCACTTGTGCGTGCTTACTTAATTATGTCGGTGATCCGATCGACGTGAAGTCAACTACTGTATTACACCACGACCCTTACACAGGAATCAGCCTTGGCCCTTGGGTGGTGAGACGAATGTACATTGGTAGGCGCGAGACAGAAGCACACGGAATAACAACGATGGCAGCGCCGCAGCTAGTGCACCACCACGGCGAGAAGCCGTCGTCTTCCCCGATGAGCACCACCAACCTTGCGTATTTCCTGCCCAGAAGCGCCTGCTGTTTGCTCGCCTGCGCCTTCCTCTCCCTGTCTCTCCTCCACCTCCTTTTCTGCTCGCCTCAACAAGCAGTTGTTATCGCCCCGCTGCTGCAATTTTTCAATCACACTTACTCCTCCTTCTCATCGGGGTACTACAACTACAACCAAAATTTTGCAATTTTTCAATCACACTAATTCCTTCCGTTTTTGCGTACGTACGTACCACTTATGATCTTGATTGGTTGCAGGGTTGGACTTGGAGGAGTAGAGCGGAGCGAGAGGTGCGACTACTCGGTGGGGCGGTGGGTGTGGGCGCCGGGCCACGCGCGGCGGTACAACGGCACGGCGTGCGACGTCAAGGACGGCCAGGACTGCATCCGCAACGGTAGGCCCGACACGGGCTACCTCGACTGGCGATGGCAGCCGGCGGGAACGGGATGCCGCCGCGGCCTCCCGGCGTTCGACGCCTCGGCGTTCCTCTCGGAGGTGCGCGGCAAGCACGTGGCCTTCGTCGGCGACTCCATGGCCCGGAACCAGGCCGAGTCTCTGCTGTGCCTCCTCAGCGCGGCGTCCCCCTACCGCCTCGTGTCCCAGGACCCGCCGGAGAACCACTTCCGGCGATGGGCCTTCGCGACGCACGACGTGACGGTGTCCGTGTACTGGGCGCCGTTCCTCGTCAGGGCCACGGGCAGGTCGGCGAACTACACCATCCCCCACGACATCCTGCATCTCGACGCGCTCGCCGAGAGGTGGTCCGCCGACGCCGACACCATGGACGTGGTGGTGATCAACGTGGGACACTGGTTCTGGGGCAAGGCCGTCTACCACAACGGCAGCGAGGTCATAGGGACGCACCTGGACAAGGAGCTTAACCACACCGAGATCGGCATGTTTCGCCCGTTCCGTGAGGCGTACCGGATGTCGCTGCAGCGGCTGAGCAGCTCCGGCCGCCGCCGACCACGAACCGTGGTGTCGGCAACATTCTCGCCGAGCCACTTTGAAGGCAAGCCTTACGATGACCCCACGGCGTGCGCCAAGAAGAAGCCGTACAAGGAGGGGGAGAAAGAGCTGGGCAGCGCCGAGAAGGAGCTTAGGAGCATCGTCTACGAGGAGGCCGCCGTCGCGGCGACGAAGAGCGGCGGCGGCGGGGTGAGGTTCGAGGTGATGGACGTGACGATGCTGGCGTCGCTGCGGCCGGACGGGCACCCGGGGCCCTACATGCGCCGCGACCCGTTCGCGCACGGCGTCAAGGAGCGGATGCCGACGGACTGCCTCCACTTTTGCCTGCCAGGGCCGGTGGACACGTTCAACGACATATTGCTTCAGATCCTGACCAAGAGGAGCTAGCAGGTGATCGATCACATGCGCGCGTGCGTGCTTGACATACTATGTAGGTTCGCGTGGGTTCGTGCATCGATGCCCAGTTTTTCGTTGACACCCTTTCTGGTTCAATGTGCACTAAACTTGGTGACCTTTCGCTACAATCAAAGTGTCCTAGGAATATCAGGATGCATGTCCGTGTACTAAGAGCATCTCCAACAACAGCCGCGCGTTCAAAATTGTCGTTTTTTTTTGGTGTGGGAGGCCAAAAACGGCGCTGCAGCAGAAGCCCAATAATAGAGCGCGACCAGAAAATATCCATCGCGCGGCAAATTGTGATATCCTGCACTGCAAATTTAGTGCGCCGGCTACGACGCGCTGTAAAATCCGTCTACTAAGTAAGTCGGGGGGGGGGGGGGGGGGAGGGGTTGCCGGATGAGACCACCTATTTCAATGTATTAACAAAAAAGATCAACTCTAAATAAAATTGCCAAAAAAGACCATCTTCGCCGTCGTGGCAAGCCTGACAAGCGATACGTGGCACTTGCCGTCACATCCTATGGCTGCAACACTGTTCACATTTTTTTTGACTAGTGTAACTGGATTTTTTTGGAAGCAAAGGCAACAAGTTGAACCGTGCCTGCGTCACGGGCTATGGTGGCGAGTGCTACGTGTAGCTTGGTGGGCTTACCGCCACGTGCAGTTAGTATTTTTTTATCAATTCTACTAAGGTGTGATCCTGTTTGTCAATATAGTCGCACGGGTGGTCTGACCTGTTAAAAATTCGAGCATTCGTAGTCGTTGGATAGGCTGGTGGAGAGCTCAGGAGAAGTGGATTTTTCTTTCTATATTCAGAAATCCTCACACATGAGAATTCAGATTCCTAGTAATTAATAAAGTTTAAATCATGATACCGGAAATGTATCAGATAAACCCACTCGATCGTCCTATCTGTATCAAGATATGTACAATTTATTTTTGGAGAGAGTAACGCCACTAATAGATTGGATGGAATATCTAGTACACCTTATATCAAGAAATGGAGTGAGTGTATAAGTACCAAAGACTATTGGCTCAAACTTGTATCTTGTAATTCCAAACAATATTGATAACTAGAGTTTCTAACTTTTTTTTTTAGAAAAAAACAGTTTCCACATTCTAGGAGCCAAAAGGGTTGTTCCGTAAAACTTGTTTATCTGTGTGTGGTTTGCCCCCGTATGGATCTTATATTAGCCTAGCGAGATGGAGATGTATGGTTTGTTGTGACGTTGTCGTGTGGCTTTATTAATTTGAAGTCGAGCACTTGGTGCCTTCCGTCTAAAAGGAGCCAAAAATGGGTTCTTTGTGAAGCAATTACAAAAAAATACGGTGTAAAATGATATCACTGCAATTTTCAAACAAAACAGATCTTATGTCATAGATAATTTCCATTTTTTATGAATTTCCAAACCTTTCTAACTACCCTACTCCATTTAAAAGCTTTATGCTAATTTTTCTAAAGTAATTCAAATTTAAATACCCTGCTCCTAGAAATTCACAAAACACATTCTTATGTACACAAGTGGTCATTATATAGAAGAGCAACCGGTAGTTTTGAAATATTCAAACTCTTGCTATGAGTAGGCATGGAGACCGTTTTGACCCTGCTTTCAAAATATCAAAGAAAATGAAGAAACATTCAAAAAATTGTTATCCTTCCGCATGGAGTCATTTTATGTGTACTAGCTGCAAGAAAAAAATACAAAACTTGTGACATGACAAGCAAAATTAAATCTACCTCACAAAATAGACTATCATCCATGCTCATTCATGACTAAGATCATGACTAAAAATATATAAGGACTTCATAACTTGTATTTGGCATGCTAAGGATGAATTAGAGATATTTATTTACTTTATACATGTGTCATGTATAAAATATGCTGCCACTTCGACCGAATACGCCGCCATGTCAGCTGGAATACTCTACTGAAAAACAACTAGTGGCGTGCCCACTACACACCAGTAGTTATTATAATCAGTGGTGTGCGGAGTTACGCAACACCAGCAATATTTACCAATGGCTTGCAGAGGGCACACCACTAGCTGACATGTTACCGGTGATGTGTGGAGTGCATGCCACCGGTAATTATTATCAGCGGCGCGGAATCAGTGACGTGTCCAATACGCATCACCAGTGATCGAAACGTGTATGCCACAGGTATTGCGAGACAACCAGAAGCAGAAGGTAAAATACAAGGTACTTAATTTATTGCTTAGTCTAGCTTTTATGGAAGATTCAACAATTTATTGAATAGTTGTGGCACTAGCGCTTTTATTTGCAATTCCAATTATATCAATACTTTATTTTATTTTATATACACCTATTTATTACTCATGGGAATTATCTATTTATCGAGATAGGCAATACCCCACCCAGAAAAGGCTGAGGCTATTTGCTACTAGTGATCTTAGACCAACTTCGCTTTATAGGCAATTCCCCCATGAGAGAAGTGCGGGAGACAGATTTGAACCGATTTGAACCGTGTCAGGAAGCGATGAAGCGGCAACGCCAGAATCTAAGAAGAATTTTGTTCCAACTATGAGATGCACTCGCTAGATCTATAAGTCGCAGGCATGAATTACCCAATTAATTCACGGTGGGGTCGTCAAATACCTCACTACAAGCCATGCCATTGAGGATTAGTATTTGTTATCGGACTAATGAATCTACACCGGAACGGATAAACGAGCCGGTAACCTGCAGAGTCTTCCCTTCGGCCTGCTCGGCTCGGGCCATCTGCATTTGCTTCGGTAGTGTTGCGGCCCACTTTATCAACAACGACAAGTGGTCAGATGGTAGCAATGTTATAAATAGCGAGGTATGACAAATAGCACCAACCTTTGAAAACAGCTATAACGGGAATATAGCGAAGCTAAATGAAACCGGAAAATTATGTACATGATTCTATTTAGGGGCAGCTCAAACAGTCATAACGAGGCTATAGCGGGCTATTTAAAACTATGGTCGGTACTGTTGACACCATGTAACTCAGACGTTTGCATCACCGACGTTGTCAGATGGTACGGTTAGAAGCTGAAGCAGAATCTCATTGAATGTGTCCACCGGTCCGGGCAGGCAGAAGTGGAGGCAGTCGCTCACCAGCCGCTCCGGCACACCGTGAGCGAACGGGTCGCGTTTCATGTAGACGCCGGGGTGCCCGTCCGGCCGCATCGTCGCCAGCTTCGTCACGTCCAGCACCTCAACCCTTGTCCCCCCACCACCACCGTCAATCCTCGCCGCCGCCGCCGCGGTCTCCTCACGCACGATGCTTCGAAGCTCCGCGTGCATGGCGTCCACCTCCCTCTCCCCCTCCCGGTACGGCAGCCTCCTCGCGCACGTCGTTGGGTCGTCCCACTCCTTCTCGAAGTGCGCCGGCGAGAAGGTGGACACCACCACCGTACGTGCACGGGCACGGCCAGAGCCGACGACGAGGCGCCGTATCGTCATCCGGATGGCCTCCCGGTACGGCGAGAAGAAGCCGATCTCGGTGTGGTTGAGGTCAGGGGCGCGGTGCGACCCGAGCACCTCGCTGCCGTTGTAGTAGATGGTCGGGTTCCAGAACCAGTGGCCGGCGCTGACCACCGCCACGTCCATGGTGTGGGCGTCGGCGGACCACCGCTCGGCGAGCGCGTCGAGGAACACCGAGTTGTAGGGCTCGCTGTAGTCCTCCGACTTGCCCGTTGCCCGCGCCAGGAACGGCGCCCAGTACACGGACACCGTCACGTTGTGCGACGGGAAGGACCAGCGCCAGAACTTGCGGATCCAGGGCTGGGGCTCTTGGTACACCATGCGGTACGGAGACGACGCGCTGAGGAGGCACACCAGGGACTCGGCCTGGTTGCGCGCCATGGAGTCGCCGACGAAGGCGACGTGCCTGCCGCGGACGGCGGCGAGGAACTTGGCGGCGTCGAAGTCCGGGAGCCGGCACCCGGCAGCCGACGGCTGCCACCGCCAGTCGAGGTAGCCGGTGTCGGGGCGCCCGTTGCGGACGCAGTTCTCGCTGTTCTTGACGTTGCACTCCGTGCCGTTGTACCGCCGGGCGTGCCCCGGCGCCCACACCCACTGCCCCTCCGAGTAGTCGCAGCTGGCCGTCGACGTTGCTGCACACGACACGTACGCATGATTCAGTAGCTAGCACAGCTGACCTCGACCATGTATGAGGGGTTTCATCAGTACGTGCGCGTACCTTGGCTGTAGGTGGTGGTGATGAACTGGAGCAGAGGCGAGACCATGGCGCTCTGCTGGTGCGGGGAGCAGCAGAGGAGGTGGAGGAGAGCCAAGCAGAGAACGGCCGCGAGGAGCCAGGCGAAGACGGTTCTGGGGGCAATGCTGATGATGCCGTGCCCGTGGGTCGACGACGGCTTGCAGTGGCTGTGCTGATGCAGTGGCTGCTGGTACGTCGCCATGATTTCTGGTTCGCACCACGGCCGGCCGTATCGGTGGGAGACGTTGCTTCTAGCTAGGGGAAGTTCTATATATATGCACAAAATAAAGATAAGAAAGAGAACGTCCCCAGCTTGTAAGAGTAGGATTCTTTGAATTTGACGGAAACTTAATGGCACTCGAGATTCGGCCACACTGCATGCAACTGGCTCATTGTCAATAGTCCTTGCTGTACGTGGGTGGAGGATCGAGCCGTGTCCTCGAAAGCTCGCGGGTTGCGGATCTCCAGGCGTACTGGCAGCGTTTTTAAACTGTGCGCGAGACGCTGAATTAATGCTTGGGGCGAAATGCCTGGCACAGTTGATCTCCATATATCGGGAGTTCTGACTTTCTCCTTAGCCCCGATTCTCATTTTGTTCTTGTGGTACGGAGTAGTACTACGTACCAGTAGTCGCAGTGCATAGTCAGATAGGCTCCGTACGTACATCAACCGACAAATAATACTTCTGTTTCTTACTCAGTAAGCATGCAGCTCAGCATGCTCAGTTATTTGTACCGACCTGGAGTGCTGTTTTTTTTTTCAAATGATGTATTGATTTCGGAATATTTTTCATTTTAGATTTCAGGATATGTTCAATCGTAGTTTTCTTGCATGAATACGACACAACATTCTATATCGCTCTACAGCCGGTGATAAACAATTTAGTGTGGGCCTCCTACATCGAATCGACCAGCGGCGGACAACAGGCAATACATCTAGCATGAAGGACGCTTATTTCAGGGACATCCACATGATGTATCATCTACAGGCTTCTCTTCCGGTTAGCCCCTTTGTCCTGCAAAACAGACTTCAATAGGAAAATCCCAAATAATATCACGTCGACATGCATAAGGAAAGAAATGAGAACCGAAATAATATCGGACAGTAGTGTTGACAAAGATAACAACAGCCGACTCGGTTCGCCCAAGAAAACTCAACATGTTTCCATTAAACCGAAACACAACATCGCCCCAAAGCATGATTTGACAAACCGACCACTGCGATACTTGTGATCGTCATCAGTAGATTAGACCTATGGACATGTTTAGGAATTACACAAGAAAGATCATTAGGCTACTTCGGAACGGAGAGAAACACATCTCTTTTGGCTAAATTTTGCATTCTTACGAGGACCTCGAAACAACTATATAAGAGATCGCCGAGATCTTGCCGGTAACATCGGTTTATGAGAGAATGATAATTATTTATCTTTCGCCGAAAAGGAAGATCAGCTACCCAGTAAGCAAACAAAACAACAAGAATGATAAGCATACCTTCGAATTGGTTCGGGAGCCTCGTTTAGGACGGGTAGATCAAAAGGTGATGTAAGAAATTACTACCAAAGAGAAAAATCATCTGATGTAAATACTGAGAAGATCGGACACAATGTGATATACCCCTTTGTTTAAATGATCTGTACTGTTCTACGGTTTTATTTCCAAACTCAAGGGGGTAAAATGCAAATACTCCCTCCGTCCACAAATAAGTGGACATATAGAAATTTTAAGACAGATTATGGAGTTGAGTAAAAAATACATTGGGAATATGCAAATCTCCATCTCTCTCCTCTTTAATTTTTTCATCTCCAATGAGCTAAGTGCATATAGAAAATAAGGAGACCATGTGTTAAATGTTATTGGGCTTGATTCCCGTGTGATGAGAGAGAAGCATTGTTTTCTATTTTAAAATGCATTGGGAAGATAGAAGTACACTCTTTTATGAACAAATTTTAAAGCTAAACGTCCACTTATTTGTGGACGGAGGGAGTACGCATTATGTTGATTACTTGACGTATGGAGGCGACCTAACTTTGCTCTTTTCTAGGGGGACCTGCTCCTAGCGTGCCCTTGATTAGAAGCTGAAGCAGAATCTCATTGAACGTGTCCACCGGTCCGGGCAGGCAAAAGTGTAGGCAGTCGCTCAGCAGCCGCTTCGGCACACCGTGCGCGAACGGGTCGCGTTTCATGTAAACGCCGGGATGCCCATCCGGCCGCATGGTCGCCAGCTTCGTCACGTCCATCACCTCAATCCTAGTCCCCTCACCACCCTTCTTCTTCGCCGCCGCCGCCTCCTCCCTCACGATGCTTCGGAGCTCCGCGTGCACGGTGTCCACCTCCCTCTCCCCCTCCCGGTACGGCTGCGTCCTCACGCACGTCGTGGGGTCGTGCCGCTCCTTCTCAAAGTGCGACGGCGAGAAGGTCGAAACCACCACCCTGCGACCGGTCTGAGCGCCAGAGCTGACGAGGCGCCGTATCGTCATCCGGATGGCCTCCCGGTACGGCGAAGAGATGCCGATCTCGGTGTGGTTGAATTCCGGGAGAAGGTGCGTTCCGAGCACCTCGCTGCCGTTGTAGTAGATGTTGGGCATCCAGAACCAGTGGCCGATGCTGACCACCGCCAGGTCCATGGTGTCGACGTCGGCGGACCATCGCTCGGCGAGCGCGTCGAGGTACACCGAGTTGTAGGGCAAGTTGTAGTTCTCCGACTTGCCCGTCGCCCGCGCCAGGAACGTCGCCCAGTACACGGACACCGTCACGTTGTGCGACGCGAACGACCAGCGCCAGAACTTGCGGGGCTCGCCGTCGCGGTACACGATGCGGTATGGGAACGACGTGCTGAGGAGGCACACCAGTGACTCGGCCTGGTTCCGCGCCATGGAGTCGCCGATGAAGGCGACATGCTTGCCGCGGACGGCGTCGAGGAACTTAGCGGCGTCGAAGTCCGGGAGCTCGCACGCCGATGGCTGCCACCGCCAGTCTAGGTAGCCGGTGTCGGGGCGCCCGTTGCGGATGCAGTTCTCGCCGTCCTTGACGTTGCACTCCGTGCCGTTGTACCGCCGGGCGTGCCCCGGCGCCGAAACCCACTGCCCCTCCGAGTAGTCGCAGCTTGGCCTTGGCGTCGACGACACTGCCTGGTTGTAGGTGCTGGCGATGTACTGGAGCACAGGCGCGCCGTGCGGGGAGCAGCAGAGGAGGTGGAGGAGAGCCAAGCTGAGAAGGGCGCACATGAGCCAGGCGAAGACGGTTCTGGGGCCGCACGTCGCCATGATCTCGTCGTCTTTTTTGCTTGCACCACGGCCGTGTATTGCATCTAGCTAGCTAGGCATGCAAGTCCTTTTCTTGTACGTAGGCCTATGTTATGTATATGTACTGTATACACTAGCTAGATAGTGGTCGTCTCAGGTGTAATGTAACGTGAGAAGAGATCCATTAGTTTTTTTTTTTTTTTGAGGGTTGAAGAGATCCATTAGTTGGTAATGACACTCGTGTTGTGCGGTCAATCGCCAACTTTTTCTTTTGCCTATACACGCTGACTTTCAAGTTTGGCCATGTTATTCTATGGTGATCCAAATTCGTTTTTATAAGTGAGAAGGCTAACGACGGAGCGAAGTGAGGCCCGTCGCCGGTAGGCTTGGGCCGAAGCGAAGCGGACCGATTGTTGCCGACCTACTTTAGGTCAGGACCACTATAAATACGTCTTGTAAGCCGCCGCCGGAGATAAGCCACACATTGTAAATCCCGACGCGTTTGTAACCTCACCCCGAAATAGTGAAGTATTGCTGGCTGGCGTCCGTGATTTTTCTCTTCCTTGTTGGAAGGGTTTTCCACGTTAAAATCTCGTGTCCCCCATTGGTTTGATCTTGCTTAATTTTATCGTTGTTTTGCTATCGCTTGTAACAGTCCACAGGGAGGGAGATGTGTACTTTTTCTTTCGAATTCCACGTCTGGCACTCTCCGACTTTAAAAAAAAAACGGAGGTCTATGTGGAAAGTCAAGCCTGGTAGCCGGCCTGGTATTTCAAAAAACACTGAAATCTAGTTTTTTTTTAGGCTCAGGTGTAATGTAACGTGAGAAGAGATCCATTAGTTTTTTTTTTTTGAGGGTTGAAGAGATCCATTAGTTGGTAATGACACTCGTTTTGTGCGGTCAATCGCCAACTTTTTCTTTTGCCTATACACGCTGACTTTCAAGTTCGGCCACAGGGAGGGAGACGTGTACTCTCCGACTTTTAAAAAAAAACGGAGGTCTATGCGGAAAGTCAAGCCAGGTAGCCGGCCTGGTATTTCAAAAAACACTGAAATCGATATTTTAAGTTTTAAAATTTTCGGGAAAAAATATGAGGTGTAGATAATGTCAACATCTACCACTATGCAAATTCTCGATGAAAAATTTGTTGTATTAATTTTGGCATGGGCAAAAAAAGATAAATCTGGAAAATCTTCAAAATCCTGAATCTAGGCATTGTTCACAGATCCCATTAGTTGGTGATGACAGTCGTGTTGTGTGGTCAATCGCCCAACTTTTTCTTTTTCAGATACAAGCATTTTTCACTTTCGAGATTCGACCATGCAACTGCCAATTGTCAATGGCTGACTGGCATTGTTACTCAACGTCATAGCTGGCTTGGGGCGAGGGTCTGGCAGTTGATTTAGATGTCGGGGACCTCTGACTTTTTTTTTTTTTTTTTGCTAAACGGAGGTCTACTCTCGCGGCATTATTGAACTCAATGACATGAACGTCGCTTTATTTTCACTACAACAATGGTTCACATGGTGGAGATGGTTGCTGAAGATCATTACATTTCGCTCGTTCCAATTTACCAAAAAATGAGCATGGTGAGGGGAGACCAAAGATTTTCTAGTGGTCCTCTGAACGTTGATGAAAGACTCCAACCATTCCTTGACCTAGTGGAAAGATGATCGAAGTGTCGCGTCCACCGTGGACAGCCCAGGCCAAGAGATGAGCATATTAGAAATCCAAAGGGCATAGCTGGCGGGCGGCAGTCGTAGTTAAGGACGGTGAAAGGTGGTAGCCTAGAGTTTGAAAAAAAACCTTCTCTCTTGCGCCTCCGCCTCCCAGACCTCCCTCCTCTCCTCCCTCCCGCCGTCGCCGGTGTGTGTGCTGTGCCGGCCCTTGGCCGGCCGGCCCCAATGGCGGCGGACCCCCAGCCTTTCCCCTCCCGTTCTTGGGCGGCGCGGGGCAGCCCCGAGTGGTGCAGCTCGGTGGCAAAGGTCCGGCGCGGCGGCGGGGTTCCCTGGTGCAGCGCGGGTGGCCGAGGTGGTGGTGGTGCTGTCGTTGGTGGCGGGGCGACGTTGGTGGTGCGCTGGCCCTGTAGGCCCAGATCTGGGCCCTTTGGGCCCGATCTGGGTTAGGGCGGGTGCGGCCCCGTTGCCTCCGGTTGGCCTGGTGAGCGGCTTGGGACGGGGATGGCGGTGATGACACCGCCCCTGCTGCAGCGTGGCGGTGGGAGCTTTACGGGGCTATCTGGCTCCGGCCGGGCCTATGAGCCGATCAAGAGGGTAGCGGCGGTGGCGGCCTACGTGCAACAGCATGGCGGCGGGGACTTTACGAGCCCCCCGGGGCTCGGCCGGGCCTGCCCGGCCTGGTGTGTCCCTGCTACTGTGTCCGGTCGGCACCCGCAGGTGGCGGTGGAGGACGTCCTCCAGGTGGATGTGCTATTGCCACCCTCCGGCTACAATGGCCCAGTGTGCTCTTGTCGATGCGTCCGGTCGGCTACCGCCTATGGCGGTGGAGTATGTTCTCTCCCGCGTGGTTGTCATACTGCCGGACCTTGTCTACGGTTTCTTCGTCTCGGGTTAGCCGGCCTTGCTACTTTTGCCATGGTGAGATGACGAAGGTGGCTACAAGACCGTGGTGGTGTGCGTTGGTGGATGGCAAGATTGGTGGAGCGCTACGAATTGCCCGGAGTTGTGGTTTTTTGAGGGTCGGGAGAAATCCCTGTCTTTTGACACTGACGCGGTGACGCTTGCGAGTGTCGCCGATCCTTCCTGAAGGGCGTCGTCTGTACCCCTTCCCCACTTCCGGTAGCGTACCGGGGAAAACCCTAGGACCAGTCCGGGCAGCAGCGTCGTCGTCGTCTTCCTTCTTGGAGGTGCTGCTTGGTATGCGGCGATTTGGAGTGCTAGGATCGTGGTGGGAATGCTCCGGAGGACGCAGCAGTGGCGAGTCGTTTTCTTTTTCGTTGATCCGCCGGTGTCGGCTTTGTTTTCTCTCCTTTTCTCTTTCTTTCTTTTGGGCGTGACTGTGATGTTTGCCCCAGCAGTGGTCTCAATCTTGTACCGCGTGGTCATATCAATATAGCGGGGCGAAATCCTGTTTCGAGAAAGAGCATAGCTAGTATTCGAAAGTGGATGATCCATGGATTCTGGTTGCCTTCAGAAGAGTTAGCAAAGGCCGCAATTTGTCCATCCGGCATTGGAGGCGGCTGGCGGCCCAAACCGGTTTTCGAAGAATAAGACAAGCGAAATGCTTGTGCTTAAAGGGGCCGACAAAGATGAGAAAGACAACCTATCTAATTGGCCTTGTATGCCGAGGCCGCCGAATATGATCCCGAGACGGCGAATTTGCAGACAGTGTCATCTGTCGTGCCCCCCCCAATGATATTTACCTCTCTCACCCTCGTCCAAAGATCCACAAACTCTGTCCTGTGAAGGAGGATTCCAGTGTTGATGCAAGATTCCAAAAATCACCGCTGATTCTCATGCTGACAGTGATGTTTTTGTGCCAAGAGATCACAAAGAAGGACAAAGTGATGGGTGCATTTTAAGATAAAAGGCTTTTAGCTAGTTTTAAAATTTTCAGAAAAAAATATGAGGTGTAGATAATTGTCAAGATCTACCACTGTGCAAGTTCTCGATGAAATATTTGTTGCATTTTGGCTTGGAAAAAAAGATAAATCTAGAAAATCTTCAAAATCCTGAATCGAGGCACTGTTCGCCGATCCAGATCTGCACATTTGTATTTTGTACCCACGCTAAAGTATAACGATTTTTTATCGAGATTTTACACAGTGGTAGATCTACATATTATCTAGACCTGATATTTGTTACCGAATTTTGTGAAACCTAAAAATATTGATTTCGATTTTTAAAAAATATCGGGATACCTGGAGCCCGAGCTCCATCTGTCTACTCTCGAGGTCTATGGCTCTATGTCTCATTCATTGATTAAGAAAGGAGTTTAGCTAATAAAACAAGCAAGAAAAGCTTGGAAAAAAGGTATGCTCTCACGTAACATTATTGTTATCCTCCGTTCAACTTCAAAACATAGCTTCCGCTTTAGTTTTCAAAACAATAATGATTAGCATGGCGAGGATGTCACGGGAGATCGTTGCATCTCGCTCATTCCAAACTTTTCAAGGAATGCGCATGATGAGGGAGTCCAAAGATTTTTTTTCTAGTCCAATGAATCTCGATGAAAGACTCCCACCATTTCTTTACCATATGGGAAGATGATCAAACTGTCGTGTCTACCGTGGATAGCCCAAACCAATAGATGAGCGAGATGCAAATCCTAAGAGAGTAGTGGCATAAAAGATTGAAGATGATCCCCAGATTTGGGTACCCTTTTGCATAGTTGGTAAAGACCACAATTTGGCCATCCACGGTGTAGGAGGTTGTCCAAACCCGGTCGGTTTAAAAAATAAGAAAAGCGAAAAACTTGCCCTTACGGGGCTGGGGTACATAGATGAGAAAGTCAACCCCTCAAATGTCCATGTATGCCGAGGTTGCCCAATATGATACATGAGGAGGTGAATTTTCAAACAATGTCATCCTGCATGCCCTCAATGTGAGTAACCTCTCTCACCCTCGTCCAAAGATTCACAAACTCGATGATGTGACGAAGAAGGATTATGGTATTAGTGTTACGTCCAACCCACAGGCTGTGTCCTCGTAGCCCTCCCCAGGTCACTAGTACAAATTATACTAGTCGCCTCTTTGGCACTAGTATAAATGGTCATAGACCAGTATCCCCTCTCTGTGAATCCCCTGGCTTGGGATGGATGAGCTTAATTGGAAATCCGGGCAAGCAGTTGCAAGTGAGAAATATGCACATGTTGGATAGGGTCATGCTCTGCCTACTGGCCCTACCCTCCATTTTTGCGCTCTGCTCGAAATCAGCATCTGTGGTGCTCACTGATTTCCCGGATAGAGGAACTCTGCCCTCCTTCTTTCTCTCCCCGTGCTACAGTAAGGAGAGGCGAAAAGGGGGCGTTTTTCTTTCCCTCACTCCGCCGACGGCCGGATCGACGGTCTCCTCCCTCTCCGGTCGCCGTTCTGGCGGCGGGAGGGTGGGGGGACCTTAGATCCGCGCCCGACGCGTGTAGATAGTAGGGTGTTTGGTTCCGGCGGCGCTGGCTTGGTGGGGGGAGTAGTGCTGCCGTGGAATAATGGTGCTGGAGATCGTTCCCCACCTCGGCTTCGTTTCCGGCGTTGCCGATGGGTCTCCGGCGGTGTGTGCTCCCAGATCTGTCGATCTGGTGGGCGGTGGCGTCCGGAGCTCTTCGCTGATCTGCTTTCTCCGGCCGGCCGTGGTGGCGAGGGGAGGAGGAGATTGGTGTGGGAGCTCTGTTTTGTGCTGGTCCTCGTGGTGCTCTTCGGTGGATCTCCTCTGTCTGGCCGTGGTGGCTTAGGGAGAGGCCCTTTGGAGGTGCTGCTGGGCTGGCTCGTCGTTCTCCTGCGTGCTCGTCACGGCGGCGGTGTCGGGCACGTTCCGTGGAGTTCCCGTCCTCGAGCCTGCTTGCCGACGTGGTGTCGCCTCCTCCAGCGGCGGCGCGGGGCTCTGAGGTATGTTGGAGGTCTGTGGGTGGCTTCACGGCCTGTGCAGGTTTGCTGGTTGAAGGTGGGCAGATCCTTGCTTGACGCTCCGTCTCGGTGGCGATGGTGCTTGGATCTCCGAGAGGGAAGGCGATGCTCGTTCAGCGTTCTAGATTCCGGCGCAGTGCGGCGGATGGCTCTTGTCCTTGAAGCCTGGTGGTCCTCTCCGGCGGTGGTGAGTGGGTGGTGCGGCTTCGTCTCCTCCGGCGACGGTGAAGGCGGCGTCAGTGCTCTGGGTCGTGTTGTTCTTCTGAGTGTATTTGCACTGCTATATGTATTGTTCTCTGTACTTTGTATTTCTTAATATATATATGCAGTTTCTCAAAAAAAAGCATCTGTGGTGCTCGCTGGAGAAATGGTGGAGCTGGTGTCTGCATTTTGGGCGAAACATGGGACATCTTACCACGATGCAGCCATGCCACCATGGTGATGTCTCTGATTTTTGGCGTGATGGAATGGAAGCCTCAGACTAGTGCATGTGAGGCAATGCTTGTGATGAAACATGAATCCAATTGTTCGGTTGCCTCAATGCTTGTGATGATCACGGTGCTGGTTTTAGTGTGTTCCTTTATTATCACCGTGTTGATGCCGATGCTCCTCCAAATTCAATGCATGACATCCTCGTGCTCTTTTGCTTGTGAGTGCCAAGGTTCAGCCTAGCTGCTACACAACGAGTCTACTGCAAGCTGTTGCACATGTTGTCTCTGTTCAGTCTTCATGCCGCTCGAGATGATTCGGCGGAGACGGGTGAGAGTGTTTGCGACGTGGATCCTCATATTTGGCGGAGAAGACATCTCGGTTTTGAGGTCGGTGATGGTTCATTTTTATTTTAAACTCAACCCTCTACCTCGGTCGAGTTGACCACTGGTTGAGCCGTTGGCTCTACGGTTGGCGACTTCGCAGAAGGCCCCTGAAGAATGTGATTGCAGGTTCTTCGAGTCCGAGTTCTCGCCGGACCCCCTGGGAGGCTCCAATTGCATTCTTCTGTTTAGGCAATGTGTAATGTCAGAAGTTTATCTTTCATGTGTGCTTCTACCTCGCCCCCATGCACTTGTTAGGGAAAATAGACTTGTTGTATTCCCAGGGGACAAAGGCCACAATGTATATAGTACAGGTACAGGTAAATATACAGAAAGCCCCCTAACAGGTGGGGAAACTACAATATACATATATACTCTAACACCCCCCCTCAAACTCATGGTGGATCCACAACACTGAGTTTGGAGAGTAAGAAGCCATGCTGCGCTCGGGTTTGTGCCTTTGTAAAGAAATCCGCCAACTGCAAATCTGAAGGCACATAATGAAGCGCAACAACCTGATCCTGTACCTGAGCACGTGTATAAAAAGCAATCAACACCAATATGCTTGGTCAGCTCATGCTTGACCGGATCACGTGCAATACTGATAGCACATGTACTGTCACACAAAAGAGGAGTGGGTGTCGTAACAGAGACCCCAAAATCTGCAAGCAACCACCGTAACCAGGTCACCTCAGCAATCAACGAAGCCATAGCCCGCAGCTCAGCCTCAACACTCGAACGGGAAACCGCTACCTGTTTCTTCGTCTTCCAAGCAACAAGCGAACCACCAAGAAACACACAGTAAGCAGAAAGTGAACGACGATCCGTAGGATCACTCGCCCACGTAGCATCCGAGTAACACTGGAGCTGGAGAGAGCTGGAAACTAGGGAAGAAAAGACGACGAGTAGTCGTGCCACGAAGATAACGAAGAACACGAAGGAGATGACTGTAGTGAACGGTGGTAGGAGCTGAGACAAACTGACTCAGAATATGAACAGGATAAGAGATATCCGGGCGAGTGACAGCAAGGTAAACAAGGCTCCCAACAAGATGACGATAACGTGTGGGATCAGAGAGAGGATCACCATCAGTAGGACGAAGCTTAACATTAAGCTCCATAGGAGTCTCAACAGTACGGTCATCACTAAGATCAGCCCGAGAAAGAAGATCCTGAATATACTTTTCCTGGAGATAAAGAAGCCATCGGCTGTGTAGAAGAAACCTCAATCCCAAGAAAGTAGCGAAGAGGACCAAGATCAGACATGAGAAACTGCTCACGTAGACGAGCCTTAACAAAGGCAATGTGCTCAGGGTCATCACCGGTGATGATCATGTCATCAACATAGAGAAGCAGCAAGGTCCGACACCGAGGAGAGGTGTAGACAAACAGTGCAGGATCATGAGCACTGGGAGAGAAGCCTGCGGCGATAACCACTGAGGAGAAGCGCTCAAACCAGGCACGAGGGGCCTGTTTCAGGCCATATAGAGATCGTCGAAGACGACAAACCATCCCATCAGGAACAGAATACCCAGGAGGAGGCTGCATATAAACCTCCTCACTCAACTCGCCATTAAGAAAAGCATTCTGAACATCAAGCTGGGAAACAGACCAGCGTCGAACAGAAGCAACAGCAAGAAGAGTACGAACAGTGGTCATATGAGCCACAGGGGCAAAAGTCTCGTCATAGTCACGGCCGTGCTCCTGCTGAAAGCCACGAGCCACAAGACGCGCTTTATAGCGCTCGAGAGATCCATTAGAGCGGGTCTTAATTTTATAGACCCACTTACACGTGATAGGACGAACACCGGAAGGGGGAGAAACAAGATCCCAGGTGCCAGTGCGCTCAAGCGCAGCGATCTCCTCAGCCATGGCAAGCTGCCATTCAGGATGACGCTCAGCATCCGATAAGAAGTCGGCTCGGAGACAACAGAAAGACCATACTTACTAGGACTATAACGGTCAGGAGGACGACGCTGACGAACAGGCCGTGAATGGGAAGACTCATCGGCGGAAGACGACGCATCAGAAGAAGAGGAAGAAGGAATAGGAGAAGGAGGAGCCGAAGCCGGAGACGAGGAGTACTAGGCGGAGGAGAGGATGGCGCCGAAGATGGAGGAGACGCACAAGAACTAGGAGGTGGAGAAGAGACAGCAGGAGGTGAATCAGGAAAAAGGAGAAAAGAGATATCATCCACCGGATAAGTGCCAGAGGTTGTGGCGAGGATAGAAGGAACGCGTCTCATCAAACGTGACATCACGGGAGATGCGCATCCGACGACCAACAGGGTCCCAACAGCGGTAGCCCTTATGCTCATCACTGTATCCAAGAAAAACACACTCAACAGACTGAGCGGTCAGTTTGGTGCGTTCGCGAGGAGGAAGAAGAACATAGCAAGCGCAACCAAATAAACGAAGAGCCGAGTAGTCTGGAGAGGTACCAGAAAGACGCTCGAGAGGAATGCCACCTTGAAGGGCAGCAGACGGCTGAATGTTAATGAGGTAAGTCGACGTAGCAACAGCCTCAGCCCAGAAATGCGGCGGAAGAGAGGAAGCAATCATCATAGCACGGGTAGTCTCAAGAATATGACGATGCTTACGCTCGGCGACACCATTTTGAGCATGGGCGCCGGGACACGAGAACTGAGCAAGGGTGCCCTGCTCAGCAAGGACACCACGCAGGTGCTGGGAGATATACTCTCCTGCAGAATCAGCACGAAACACACGAATAGGAGTGGAATACTGAGTACGAACCATGGCCACAAAATGCTGATAAATAGCAAGCACCTCACTGCGAGAGCGCATAAAAAACAACCAGGTGTACCGTGAAAAATCATCAATGAACAAAATATAGTATCGATGGCCCCCTTTAGAAGCAAAGGGTGCCGGACCCCAAACATCTGAATGAACTAAATCAAAAGGTCGCTGAGATACAGACGCACTAGTAGGATAGGGAAGCTGAATCTGTTTGCCTAACCTACAACCCTGACACGAATGTAAAGACACATCTCCTGAGACAGACCCCAGAAGACCACGACGAACTAATGATGATAAACGGGAGCCACAAAGATGACCCAGCCGATGATGCCACTGCTGAAAAGAGCCAGTGACAGAAGCAGCAACCGCAGAAGGACTGGCTGATGAAGAGTCAGCGGAAGGAACGCGAAGCCAGTCTAACTCCCATAGCCCCGGGGACTCAAGGCTGCGAGGGCCAGCTCCAACCAGGGCCTGTGTACGACGGTCCTGAACAGCACAAGAATCAGCGTCAAGAATGACGCGACAACCAGAATCAGTAAGCTGACTAGCAGAAAACAGGTTCATCTTAAGACTAGGAACATGAGAAACATCAGGAACAGAAAAAGAGGAAGTAGAAAGGGTGCCTCGACTGGAAACAGGAAGAGAGGTACCATCAGCCGTGATAACACGGACAGGAGAAATAAAAGAGCGAAGAGCAGAAAGAATAGAAGACGCAGAAGTCATATGAAAAGAAGCTCCAGAATCCAGATACCACAGGGATGACGTACCTGACTGTGTAGAAGGTGGTGGTCGCACGGTGCCCGAAGAGCTAGGCACAGAACCAGCAGTACCCGTCGAGGAAGAGCCTGTAGCAGCGAGCAGATTACGAAGACCGCGGATAATGTCCTGATCAGACAGTGCAGCAGCAGAAGATCCTGACAATCCAGCCTGGGCAACAGCAGAAGATCCTGAAGAACCAGCCTGCCTACAAGCAAGATACTCCTGACGTAAGCTGGGATCCCTCTTCCAGCAGCTCGAGATATCATGACCAGGCCTATTACAGTAGGCGCAGGGAGGACGAGGAGACGCACGGGGCTGCTGAGGCTGACTCTGGGCCGGAGGAGGAGAGAGTATCGGCGGACCTGGAGACCGCAACGAGGCTGGCGGCACAGAAGGACCACGAGCAGACGGCACAGGAGGACCACGAGCAGCAAGTACAGAGGGAACCTCAAGAAGACCAGCACCACGAAGACGAGTCTCCTCAACCGGAAGCTCAGCTAGTACCTCAGAGAGCGGAACACGACCACGGGCAAGCAGCTGGGCACGGCGCGGCTCAAACTCCTTGCGGAGCCGCGACAAGAACTCATAGACACGCTGAAACTCCAGATCCGCGCGCACAGTCAGACAGCAGGGACAGGTGCCACACACAGCAGTACGAAGAGAATCAAGCTGACGCCATATAGCAGCACTCTGAGTGTAGAATTCATCAATAGTGGAATCACCCTGCTGAAGATCATGCTCCTGACGAACCACAGACAGGTAAAGAGCATCACCAGACGGCTGATAGCGCTGACGAAGAAAAGTCCACTGAGCAGCAGCAGTGGGAAGACCCATGAACTCAGCAGCATACTGAGGCAGAACACTGGAAGTGAGAACAGCAGCAGCACGAGCATCCTCATCTATCCACTGAGCGTAGTTAGACAGATCCAGCCGGTACGTCGCAACAGCAGTAGAATGCTCCTGGACATCCCGGTCATAAGCAGTCCGAGCAGTATCATAAGCACTCTGGGTAGCATCCTTGACCTCCTGAGTAGCATCGGGAGCCAGGGCAACAGGCGGCGGCTCAATGGGTGCCAAAGGAGCAACGGGGCGCGGCGGACAGGAGACCTCGCCAGAAAGCACACCCCAAAGATGAAGACCGCGCATGTGGACGCGCATGAAGGCAGCGAAATCAGGGTAATTCGCGCCATCAAAAATCACCGGGTAGCGAGGAATCGCAACGTAGCCCGACGAAGAAGACATTGTACCTTTTTTTTTTTTTTTGAAATTGCTATCCGAAAGTCAACCAAATCGAGATCAAATCGATCTCAGGCAGAGGCCGACGCGGAATCGAAGGGAGAGCCGGCGAGGGAATCCGCGGAGGGGAGCTCGGCGGGCGACCACGGCAGGGGAAGAGGTCGCAGGGGACCGGCCGGAGGGGAGCTCGGCGGGCTGGGCCGAGATGGTGACGGGGATGGGGAGGCGCGGCCTGACGGACGGCCAGCAGCGAGCCGGGCCGGGAGGTGGGAGGAGCACGGCGGGCTCGAGGAGGTGGAGTGCGACGCGGGAGACGACCGGAGCACGGGGCGGCGGTCCAAGGCAGAGGACGCGGGAAGGATGGCGGCGCCGGGGTGAGGAAGAAGGAGACCACGGGCGCGTGCGGGAGAGGACGTGCGGTGGGGGCAGCCGGCGACGGGGAGGCCGGGAGGAGATGGCGATGGCGGCCGGGGCGCGGCGGCGAGGTGCCGGGGCACGACAGCGGCGACGGCGCGTGTGGTAGAGAAAATCCTAACCTTGCTCTGATACCATGTTAGGGAAAATAGACTTGTTGTATTCCCAGGGGCCAAAGGCCACAATGTATATAGTACAGGTACAGGTAAATATACAGAAAGCCCCCTAACAGATGGGGAAACTACAATATACACATATATACTCTAACAGTACTCACGTTGAGTAACAATGCCATTCAGCCATTGACAATTGGCGGTTTTTGCATGGTTTCAGTATGTATTCGGCCCTGTGGCCGATCGGAATCTCGAAAGTTAGTGATGCGTGTATCGGCGAAAGAAAAAGTTGTAGTATGAAAGTTGCAAATGAGGATTGCTACGTACTTTTTCAAGTACACGGCGGGTAATGCTAGCTTCTGTAATGTTATTTGCGCCTACTCGATCACATGGTGGCCTGGAGTGCTACAAGTTAGTAATACTAGCAGTTTAAGTGTTTAACGACTAATGGATCGATCTCTTCTCACGTTATTAAACCTGACTGACTGTATACGTAGCCCTGCAGCATATAGAACGGCCGTGGTGCAAGGAAGGAAGCCAAAAAAAAAAGCAAGGAGATTATTTCATGGCGACGTACGGCAGCGTGAGCCCTGGCTCCAGAACCGTCTTCGCCTGGCTCATGTGCGCCTTTCTCTGCTTGGCTCTCCTCCACCTCCTCTGCTGCTCCCCGCACGGCGCGCCTGTGCTCCAGTACATCGCCAGCACCTACAACCTGCAGGCAGTGCCGACGCCAAGGCCAAGCTGCGACTACTCGGAGGGGCAGTGGGTTTCGGCGCCGGGGCACGCCCGGCGGTACAACGGCACGGAGTGCAACGTCAAGAACAGCCAGAACTGCATCCTCAACGGGCGGCCGGACACCGGCTACCTTGACTGGCGGTGGCAGCCATCGGCTGCCGGATGCCAGCTCCCGGACTTCGATGCCAGCAAGTTCCTCGTCGCCGTCCGCGGCAAGCACGTCGCCTTCTTCGGCGACTCCATGACGCGGAACCAGGCCGAGTCCCTCCTCTGCCTCCTCGGCACATCCTTCCCTTACCGCGTTCTGTACCAGGACCAGAAGCACATGTTCGTGCGCTGGGCGTTCCCGTCGCACAACGTGACGGTGTCCACGTACTGGGCGCCGTACCTGGCGCGAGCAACGGATAAGTCGGCGGACTTTGTTCCCTACAACTCGGTGTTCCTCGACGAGCCCGCCGAGCGGTGGTCGGCCGACGCCCACACCATGGACGTGGCGGTCGTCAGCATCGGCCACTGGTTCTGGCTCCCCGTCATCTACCACAACGGCAGCAAGGTGGTCGGGACGCACCTTCTCCCTAAGCTCAACCACACCGAGATCGGCTTCCTGTCGCCGTACCGGGAGGCCATCCGGATGACAATACGGCGCCTCATCAGCTCCTCCGGCGGCCGGACCGGTCGCACGGTGGTGGTGTCGACCTTCTCGCCGCCGCACTTCGAGAAGGGGCGGGACGACCCCACGACGTGCGTGAAGAGGCGGCCGTACCGGGAGGGAGAGAGGGAGGTGGACACCGTGCACACGGAGCTTCGAAGCATCGTGATAGAGGAGACAGCGGCGGCGAGGAATGGTGAGGGGACGGCGAGGATTGAGGTTCTGGGCGTGACAAAGCTGGCGACGATGCGGCCGGACGGGCACCCCATACTGGAAACGCGACCCGTTGGCGCGCGGTATGCGGAAGCGGATGCAGAGCGACTGCCTTCACTTCTGTCTGCCGGGACCGGTGGACACCTTCAATGAGATTCTGCTTCAGCTTCTAACCAAGCGCCCTTCGTAAAATGCGAGGGCAACATTTGAATTTGTCTACGGTTATGCATAAACTAGTAGCTAGTATGGTGGCCCTTCGTAAAATGCGAGGGCAACATTTGAATGTGTCTAGAGAAAATATTTGTATGGTTATATTATGCGATTGAATCAGTTTTTTAGACGCGATCCCTATTATACATCATGTATTGAAGATGCTTTTGTACTTTGCGCTACTTGAACAAGCGGAACCCGACCCCAAATCCCACATTACTTACTCCGAATATGGTGGCTTTTGTGCCAACCGGATCAAGTAAACCTACACGAGGATGATCAGATGCTCGCGGCACCAGCTGACGAGAGCACTAAACTAGACAAGAGGCCCCTGTTCTAGGGACAAGTGTGTTGGGATGATCTCCAACGGTGCAGTCCAACGGCTGCACCGCACCCATGGTCAATGCGCCCTGATCGGGGGCGCCCAACCCTATCCATGGTTGGTGGGCCCCTATGGCAGCGCTATAAAGACAAGGTGGGGGCCGGGGCACTCGAGGTTTGCCGTGCCACACGTCCCACCCGATACACCCATCCGATCTAGGATTAGCGCTAGGCCACGGGAAGCACCACCGCCACCGCACTCGCCACCATCACCATCACACTCCCACTCACCTCACCGTCGCCGGACACACCACCATGTCCGGCTCCTCGAGTTCGACACTGCAAGGAGGAGAAGGTATCCTGCGATCTCTCCCTCTCTCTCTCGGTCTCTCTCTCTCGTTTTTCTCACATCGAGAAGGGGAAACCCTAAGAGCATTCACCGTGGAGGATCTAGTCTAGATGTTGATTTTAACATTGGTATCAGAGCTAGTGCTAGCTCTATATCCTTTCGGTTGGAAAAGAAAATCAAAAGAAAACTCACAGAAATCGAAAAGAACCCTCCCCGTAACCCCAGATCGAAAAGAAATCGAGAAGGGGAAAAGAGAACTCACCCGAACGCCTTTCGGCTCGCCGGCAAAGGGGGCCGCCGCAAGGCCGCCCCATTTCCTCTCGATCCAGATGCGCACCAACTGGGGCATCTGGAAGAAGAAACCACCCCTCACGGGGCAAAGTGGACCACCGTAGCCGAACCATTCGACGGCGACGCGCTCACCGTGAGGGGAACGCGCCACCGGCGAAAGGGACGGTGACAGTGAGAGAGAAAAGAAGGGGGAAAGGGAGGCTGGAACGGAGCGGTGGCCTTCATCGTCGTCTCCGGCTCGCCGTTGTTCGCCGTCGCCGGCTCGCCGGCGGCGTGCCGGAACCCTAACCCTAAGAAGATCGGGGAAGAGGAGAGCGGCGGGTGAGGGGGAAATGATCTAGGGTTTCCTCCTGACCCGCACCGGCCGGTCGTTTTGATCTGGCGAAGGGCACGGAGAGCCGTCGGATCTCCATCCGACGGCCAGGAGCGAAACCCTAGCTCCGACATGGGCCAACGGGCCGAAAGAGTAGAGGCCGTGGGCCGTTAGTGCTAGCTGCGCACCGCGCGCGCGGCGCGTAGTCAAATGGGCCGTGGGCCGAAAGTTACAGAACCGTGGTATGGGCCGCGCGTTTTAAACAGAGGTTTTTTTCTCTGTAATTTTTAGTTTTTTTTATCAGAAGCATTTTTAGCTGTTTTTTGTCTGTTTTAGGCAAATTTCAACTAGTTTTTCCTATTCAAAAATTATCCAACGAAATTCTTGTTTAGGAAACAGAAAAGTAAAAGAAATGCTTCTGAAAAAGAATAAAGTTAATAGAATTGTTATTGTTTCCGCTGCAAATATGCTCTTTTATATTAAAAAGTTAATAGAATTAAAGGTAATAATTAAAAAGGGCATGTTAAAAGATTGTTATAATAATTGTAATTATGTTATTTTTATAACCAACGTTATTAATGACATAATTATGATTTATTATTGTTTTGTCATATGCATTTATTTCTATTTCTGACCAACGGTGATATATAGTTTTAATTGCATAAACAGTTGCATGTTGTAGTTTTGACCAACGTTGGATTATTTCATGTAATTGTTGTAAAGTTCTCACCTCATTGTGATTATCTCAGGAGGGTATCTCTTGATGAGCTGCCTTAAAGATGTCCCTACCCTCCGAGGTGACAACTACTCCGAGTGGAGAAAGAAAGTGGATCTGGCATTTGTTTGTGCCGAGGTGGACTGGGTTGTGGAAACCCCACAGCCAATCATGCCAAAAGAGCCTGAAAGAGAGGCAAAAGATTCTGATGATGATTGGGAGAAAAAGAAGAGGGACTATGCTCCTTTGGAGATGTCTTATTCCCTCAGCAAGCAAAAGTGGCTTTCAGCCAACAAGAAGTGCATGGCCTTCTTAAAGAATACAATTGAGAACGCTATTGTGGGCTCAATTTGCAGAGTGTACTTATGTTGGGAGTTCCTTGAAAAAGTAAAGAACCAGTTCACTGGTTCTTCAAAGACATATGCTACCCAGTTGCTGAAGCAGCTGGTGACAGAAAAGTACACAGGAGGTGGACATGGCATAAGGGAGCATATCCTGAGGATGAGTAACATGGCAGCTAAGCTTAAGCCCATGGATGCTGATCTGGAGCTCAAGCCTTCTCTTCTTGTTCACCTCATCATGGCTTCACTGCCAAAGGAGTTTGACACCTTCGTTGTCAACTACAACATGTCCCCTGAAAAGTGGCACATAGAAAAGACGATAGCCATGTGTGTCCAAGAAGAGGACAGACTTAAAGCTTCACATGGTGGTTCTATCAACTATGTGAAGGACAACAAGAAGAGGAACTACAACCAAAGTCACAGTGGTTCCCCTTCAAAGCCACATGGTAAAGCTCCCTCTCATTATCAGGGTCAGCAAAAGTCCTTCCCAGTGGACAAAGACATGTGCCTCCACTGCAAAAAGACTGGGCACTACAAGAAGGATTGCCCCGCTTTCCTAAAGTCCATAATGGCAAAGAATGGTAAAAACATAGTTTCCTTCGTAAATGAATCCCTGTATACACAGTTTTCGAAATCTACTTGGTGGATTGACTCAGGTGCAACTGTTCATGTTGCAAATTCTTTACAGGGGTTCCATTCGACGAGGACTACGCAAAGAAACGAAGGATGCATTGAAGTTGCAAATGGAGTGCAAGCAGACGTGGAAGCTATCGGCAACATCTCCTTGGAGTTAGCTGATGGTTTCACGATTTTGCTTAGAGACGTCTTATTTGTACCTTCATTACAAAGAAATTTAATTAGTGTTTCACGTTTGGACAAAGAACAGTATGAATGTTATTTTGGACATGGCAAGTGTGCCATTTGGTGTAATAATATTCATGTGGGGGTTGCTTTCCTTCACAATGAGCTTTATTTATTATCCTTGCGTGAAAAAGTTTGTTCTATGAATAAAGTGAATGAAATTGTTCCTGCGTCGAATAAAGAACAAAAGAAAAGAAAGAGAACTCATGACTCGTCGAAATTATGGCACTGTCGTTTGGGTCATATTTCGAGGGGGAGAATAGAAAGACTAGTTAAAAATGATATCCTTCCGCCGTTAGAGTTCTCAGACATAGAGCAGTGCATCGATTGCATTAAAGGAAAATTTGTCAAACAAATTAAAAAGGATGCAAACCGAAGCACAGCGACACTAGAAATTATTCACACTGATATTTGTGGACCATTTCCAGTGAAAAGTGTGGATGGTTATGACTCGTTCATAACATTCACAGATGATTACTCCCGATATGGTTATATTTATCCAATCAAAGAAAAATCTTTAAAATATTCAAAGCTGAAGTTGAAAATCAGCATGATAAAAGAATAAAGATAGTAAGATCTGACCGTGGGGGGGAGTACTACGGTCGGCACACTCCATATGGTCAAGTCCCTGGACCTTTTGCGAGGTTTTTGCAGGAGATTGGAATAGTCGCTCAGTATACAATGCCGGGCGAACCTCAGCAAAATGGAGTAGCTGAAAGGCGCAACCATACCTTATGGATATGGTGCGTAGTATGATGAGTTACTCCACATTGCCATTAGGACTATGGATGGAGGCGCTTAAAACCGCCGCTCATATTCTCAACAAAGTGCCAAGTAAGTCGGTGCCCAAAACACCGTACGAACTGTGGACAGGAAGGGTGCCCTCTCTTCAACACCTCAGGGTGTGGGGTTGCCCAGCTGAGGAAAAATTATTTAATCCAAATATTGCAAAGTTAGATCCCAAAACAGTCAGTTGCCACTTCATTGGCTATCCCGAAAAGTCAAACGGTTTTCGTTTCTACTGCCCAGACAGATACACAAAGTTTGTAGAAACGAGACATGCAGTCTTTTTAGAAGACGAACTGATGAGGGGGAGCATGGTAGCCCGAAAAATTGATCTTGAGGAGAAGAGAGTGCATGCACCTAATCCGATCATTTAGGAGCCATTTTTCTCGCTACCTGTTGTGTCTGCATCAACAATCCCTGAGATTGCGGTGCAAGCACCTGTTGTAACTCCACCCGTGACTACAATGGGCGAAGATCCGGAGCCTGCCAGCAAGGAACGGACTGAACCCATTGTTGAGCATGAAAGGGAGCTGCAGCAGCCAACCATAGAGAATCCACCAGAGACAGAAAACCTTGGAAGGTTTAAAAGAATTAGAAAACCAGCTATTTCTAATGGTTATGTATATAATACAGAAATAGCTCATATGGAAGGTGTTCCCACCTCATATGAAGAGGCCATGAGAAGTCCTCACTCATCGAAGTGGCAGGAGGCTATGGAAGATGAGATGAGGTCGATGAGTTCCAACGATGTTTGGGACTTAGAAAAGATTCCTAAAGGAGCCAAGACAGTAGGCTGTAAATGGTCTACAAAACAAAGTATGACTCCAATGGGAATGTAGAAAAGTACAAAGCACGTCTTGTGGCAAAAGGATTTACACAAAGAGAAGGAATAGATTATAATGAGACATTTTCTCCAGTCTCATGTAAGGATTCCTTCAGAATCATAATGGCACTAGTTGCACATTTTGATTTAGAGTTGCATCAGATGGATGTAAAGACGGCATTTCTAAATGGAGTTTTAGAAGAAATTGTCTACATGAAACAACCCAAGGGTTTTATCATGGAAGGGGAGGAAGATATGGGATGCCGTCTAAAGAAATCCATTTATGGATTAAAGCAAGCCTCTAGACAGTGGTATCTGAAGTTTAATGAGACAATTAAAATATTTGGATTTAAAGAGAATGTTGAGGACAACTAAGTTTATGCAAAGTTTAAGAGTGGGAAATATATTTTCCTAATCCTATATGTGGATGATATCGTGCTTGCTAGCAATGATGTTAGTCTACTAATAGAGACCAAAAAGTTCTTGTCCTCAAATTTTGATATGAAAGATCTTGGTGAAGCATCATATGTTTTGGGCATAGAAATTCAACGAGATAGAAAGAATGGAGTGTTAGAAATATCACAGAAGGCATATTGGAAAAGATTCTAAAGAAATACAATATGCATGCGAGTAATGCCACACCTGCTCCTATAGTCAAGGGCGACAGTTTTGGGAAATTTCAGTGTCCCAAAAACCAATATGAGATCGATCAAATAAAAGCAGTACCATATGCTTCGGCTGTTGGAAGCTTACAGTATGCACAAGTGTGCACTCGCCCTGACTTAGCATTTGTTACCGGGGGTACTGGGTAGATATCAATCAAATCCAGGCTTAGAGCACTGGAAGATGGCAAAGAAAGCTTTGCGTTATGCGCAAGGCACAAAGGACCTCATGCTAACATACAAAAGATCTGATTCCCTAGAGATAAGAGGCTATTCAGACGCATATTTTGCGGGGGATAAAGACGATAGAAAATCCACGTCTGGATACGTTTTTACTCTCGCAGGGGGAGCTATTTCGTGGAGAAGCTCCAAACAGTCAATAGTTGCATCATCCACGATGTATGCAGAATTTATAGCATGTTCTGAGCCCACGGGGCAGGCGATATGGTTAAAGAAATTTATACCCGACTTGAACGTGCTAGATTGTATTGACAAACCACTAAAGATGTACTGTGACAACCAGCCCACAATATTTTACGCTCACAACAACAAGTCGAGTAATGCAACAAAGCCAATAGAAATAAAGTATTATGTTGTGAAGGATAAAATCTAGGATCACACTATAAGTCTCGAGCATATAAGGACAAAGGATATGCTTGCGGATCCGCTAACGAAAGGCTTACCACCCAATGTGTTCAAGGAACACTTAGCCGGCATGGGTTTAAGGTAGAGCCTATGATTCCTGGATCATAAGAGGCCCAAAAGTAAAAGTTTTTGTTTCAAAACAAAGAGGTATATTGTAGCTGTCTGATTCTATCGGCAATCGAGCTGAGACGATGAAACATGCTCTATGTATCGATCTGTGATGAAATGAGTAAAGTAAAAGGTAGAAGAAAAGATGAGATCATGGGGGAGAATGTTGGGATGATCTCCAACGGTGCAGTCCAACGGCTGCACCGCACCCATGGTCAATGCATCCTGATCGGGGGTGCCCAACTCTATCCATGGTTGGTGGGCCCCTATGGCAGCGCTATAAAGACAGGGTGGGGGCCGGGGCACTCGATACGAGATTTGCCGTGCCACACGTCCCACCCGATACACCCATCCGATCTAGGGTTAGCGCTAGGCCACGGGAAGCACCACCACCGCCGCACTCGCCACCATCACCACCACACTCCCACCCACCTCACCGTCGCCGGACACACCACCATGTCTGGCTCCTCGAGCTCGACACCGCAAGGAGGAGAAGGTATCCTCCGATCTCTCCCTCTCTCTCTCTCTCGGTCTCTCTCTCTCTCTCTCTCATTTTTCTCACATCGAGAAGGGGAAACCCTAAGAGCATTCACCGTGGAGGATCTAGTCTAGATGTTGATTTTAACAAAGTGTACCCCATCTCAGCAGAACTACATACGTATCTTACTAGACTCAACAGCTCCTCGGTATATCTGAATAGATCCCCGGCAGCCAAATAATTGGAAATGTCAGTATCCGGGAAACAGTTTTAATTCTCAAAATTGATTGAAATTTCCGAAGTTTCACATCACCATAGGTTGTTCATCTTGCAGTACCGAAAATAATAACGACATGTACAATTTTAGTCTCTATGCCGAATTATTAAGTGAAGTGAGGAAGGAAAGATTGAACCCTGATTCCAAATTAAGATCTTGATGATAATCCTAATAGCTGATCTCACTCTCAAAGTTAGAAAATTCAGGTTTTCTCAAAGCAACTCCAACAGGCCCACCCATTAAACAGTAAAAGAAAGACCCACTCATTCCGTTCGCTCGCGGTCATTTTTGTCTGCACGGGACATAAACCCCGATCCAACGCAGCGACAGAGCAAACCCCTAACCCACTCCACTCCGGTGTCGGCAAGTCCCAAAGGAGAAGAACTCTCTCCCATCTCATGCCCAAAATGGAACCATCGATCTTCGCTCATCCATAACACTGCTCCGATTTCGCACAAGCGCACAACCTATCTTGTACCCAAATTTCTCGGTTCCTAGATGTCTCTCTCGATCATGGCTGTCACCTCGAGATGGTCTGCAGCAGGATCTCGTTGAACGTGTCGATCGGGCCGGGCATGCACCAGTGCACGCAGTCGTTCTGCACCCGGGCGTCCGCGCCGCCGCCGCCGGCGAACGGGTCGTCGCGCATGTACGGCCCGGGATGCCCGTCCGACCGCAGGTTGGCCAGCTTCGTCACGTCCAGCGTCGCGAACCGCAGCGCGCCGGCGCCGGCGTCGGCCGACGCCGCGGCAACCTCCTCCACGACGGTCTTCCGCATCTCCGTCTCCGTGTAGCCCAGCTCCTTCTCGCCGTCCCTGTACGGCTCTTTCTTGGAGCACGCGCCGGCCTTGTCCCAGTCCCCCTCGAAGTGCGCCGGCGAGAACGTGGTGAACGCGACCACCTTCTTCTCGGCCCCGTGCCGCCGGGCCACCTCCGCGAGCGTCCGGTGCACGGCCTCCTTGAACACGCCGAAGAAGGCGGTCTCGGTGTGGTTCAGCTCCGCGCAGTCGTGGCAGCCCACGACCTCGCCGCCGTCGTGGTAGACGCCGGGGATCAGGAACCAGTGCCCGACGGACAGGACGACCGCGTCGAGCGCGCCCAGCTGCGACATCCACCGCTCGTCGAACGCGTCCAGGAACACGTTGTTGTGCCGCACGCCGGCGCGCTCCGCCTTCTCGGCCACCTTCACGAGGAGCGGCGACCAGAAGATGGACACGGTGGCGTTGTGCTCGCGGAAGACCCACCGCCGGAACCTGTTCTCCTCGCCGTCCCGGTACACGAGGTCGGGGCGGGAGCGGGATGCGAGGAGGCAGAGCAGCGACTCGGCCTGGTTGCGCGCCAGGGAGTCGCCCACGAAGGCCAGGTGCTTGTTGCGGAGCCAGCGGAGGAAGGCGTCCGGGGAGAAGGCCGGGAGGTGGCACCGCCGTGGCCGCCACCGCCAGTGGAGGTACCCGGTGTCCGGCCGGCCGTGCGCCATGCAGTTCTGGCCGTCCTTGATCGTGCCGCAGCTCGTCCCGTTGTACAGCGGCGGGCGCGCGTCCGGCACCCACTCGCCGTCGGAGTAGTCGCACGGCGGCGACGACGCCGGCACTTCTGATCCGGCTGCTCGGTTCAACACACACACAAAAAAAAATGGAAGATTTATTATGCCGTTTCTTGCCTAAACAATCTGCAAGGAACTAAAACGTTGCTGCATTTGTAAGAAACATCAGAAACCACATGCCAAAAATGAGACAGCTCATCATGGTCAGTATTTATTGAGCTGAAGAACGCTTTGTGCTTCCCTTTGCGGAGAACACTTGACAAAATGGCAAGGAATCCATGCCATTAATTCGGACAAAACTGAATCCACTCACGGAAAAACTCAATTGGCTGGCTAAATCGCCCAGAGACGAATTCCGACAGCACATTGCAGCATTCACTAAGCAAATCGATTGGAAAACGTAACAGCAGTGTACCTTGCGTTTCCCCCAACACTTTGCTTCCATGGGTGGGAGGCGCTGGAGGCAGCTCCTCACGCGCATTCACCGGCGCCTGCCCGTGCTGGGGCGGGACGAAGGTCGCCGCCTCCTCCCGCACCAGCGCCGCCGGCTGCTTGGGAGCGGCCAAGGGGTTGAAGAGCAGGTAATGGAGGAGCGCGAGAGGGAGGAGCGCGTACAGGGCGTAGGTGACGAATTGCTTCCTGGGGAGCGAGAGGTGGTGGGTGTGCTGAAGATTGGTGCCCATGGCTGCGTGCGGGCGAGCTGTGTCGGTGCTCAGGGAGAGGGAGCCATGGCAATGGCACGAAGGAGGCAGGAGTCAAGAAGGGGATCGAGGACGAAGGTTACCTCATGTTTTTCAATGTTTTTTTATTGCGCACAGTCGCTCACTCGCAGATGGCACGCTCACCGTGTTTTGTGTCCGTGGTTCCTGTGGCTTGCGGGCTATGCCACAGCCCATTTTTTTTTTTCGAGGAAGACGGGGGGATTTGCTCCCACCGATTGTTATTACTTCCTCCGATCCTAATTAAGTGTCGCCAACTATGCACTGAGCGCTCACAAAATTCTACAGCGTCTCCGACACTCAATTCGGACCGGAGGGAGTAATAAAGTTTTTAAAAGAGGGCTTGGGTGCCCTTACAAAAGTTTTTCAGAAAAACAGCGGGGGGTGGGGGAGAGAGAGCGGCGGAGCCGAAAAGGAAAATTACACGATATTATGAAGAAAGAGCGCACGCAAGCACGAAGGCGGGAAGCGAGTGCACCAAATCATCAAGTCTTCGGCGGAGCGGCGAATCACCTCGGCGGGTGGTACATGTGCGGGGGGGGGGGGGGGGGGGGGGGGGAGATAGTCCAAAATGCTCCACCCGGTGGTGGCGGGGTCACATGCAGCAGCCGCCAAACAGCCAAGGCTGCGTCGCAGTCGAAGAAGAGGTGGCGGCCGGTCTCGACAAGACCGCAAGTCTCGCAGCAGTCGGAGGGAGCGCAGTGCTTGAGGAACAAGTTTGCGCAAGTGCTGAGCCGACCAACCGCAGCAAGATAGGAGAAGATCTTCACCTTCGTAGGGACCGCGAGGCTCCAACTGATTTGAGCGTTGGAGTCGGAGGGGCGTGGAGGTGCGAGCATCCGGTAAGCGTCGCGGGAGGAGAACTCTTCCCAAGGACGCTCGAGGAACAGGAGTCCAAAGCACGGACGTCATGTCCACCCCGAAGCAAGGTGGAGTCGATGATGTCCAGGACCAAGTCGAGCTCGGCGGCAGCTGCAGCAGTGAGCCGGGGCTGCAGCTCCAGCCCCGAAGCAACAACGGTGGCGACCGTCGCGTGGGGCCGAGTAGAGTGGGAGAACAAGGCCGGGTACCGGGTGCATAGGGGCACGCCGGCGCGCCACTTGTCCATCCAGAAGGAGCAGCGGCGCCATCGCAAATGGAGATGCGGGTGAGGGCGCGGTAGATGGGGAGGCAGTAGGCCACAATTTTGTCGAGGAAGCTGGGGGTGGTGGATTTGTCTCCGAGGTCCCTTGCAAGCCGGTGGAGAAACCAGGTTTTCCATGGCAGCGTCTCCGGCTGGTGAAGGCGGTCCACGAAGTGCATGAGCAAGCACAGGTTCTGCCTGCGAAGATCCCGAAGCCCGAAGCCACCGACCTGCGTAGACAACACAACTTTATCCCAAGCAATTAGACAGTGGGCACCAGAACAAGAGTCTTTTCATGTCCAGAAGAAAGCACGACGTCTCTTATCAATGGCCTCAATCACACCAACAGGCAAAACAAAGGAGCACATAAAATAAGTGGGGAGGTTGTTAAGGACGGAGTTGCAGAGGACGAGACGTCCCCCAGACGAGAGGAGGGAAGCACGCCACCCTGAAAGTCTTCTATCGATGGAGGAGATCAAAGGAGCGAAGGCGGAGGCAGGAAGGTGAAGGGGTGATAGGGGTAGGCCGAGATAGGATAGGGGGAAAGAGGAGATGGGGCAGCCTAGAGTTGTTGCCATGATGGCGGTATGTGCAGTGTCAACGTGCATGGGGACAAAGCAGGATTTGTGGAAGTTGATGGTGAGGCCAGTGGCGTTTACAAAGTCGTCGAGGACATTTTTAAGAAGGGAGATGGAGGGGACATCGCCTCGGCAGAGAATAAGGGTGTCGTCGGCATATTGGAGGACCGGGCAGGGGCTGGAGGGGTCGAGAGGGTGTGAGAGGACATCCGAGAGGAAGGCACGTCGGATGAGTTGGGGTAGGACATCAGCAGCTAGGATGAATAAGTAAGGCGAAAGAGCGTCCCCTTGTCGAAGCCCGTTACGGCACCTGATCCAATTCCCTGGAACTCCGTTGAGGATTCACCGGCGCTGGAGGCAGCTCCTCCCACTACTAGGAAAAGGGTTATAGGTGGGTGACATTCTGTGGCGCACCAATTTTCGTGCGCCACAGAAATATGTTTCTGTGGCGCACCATGCTTGGTGCGCCACAGAAAGTCACATTTCTGTGGCGCACCTGGCCACATGCGCCACAGAAATGTGACTTTCTGTGGCGCACCAAGCATGGTGCGCCACAGAATTTTTTTCTTCGGATCCCCCCCCCCCCCCCCGGTGATCGCCTTTTTAGTCTTGTAGGAAGTAAAATAAAATGATAAAAAATTCAATAAATAAAATCCTTTGCGATGTAGTTAGGTATGAGTGTCTAGTAGGTCTAGAAATTTTGAAATATAAATTTGACCTTTTTTGCAACAAATGAAAAAAAAATCTTATAACGGCCATAACTTTTGCATACGACGTTGAAAAAATGTGAATAATACCTTAAAAAACTAGAGAAAATTTCGGATTCGATCGCACCCGGGTTTACCCGGTCAGCAATTCACAGAATCCTCAAATTCCAAACCAAAAAAAAGTTATGGCCAACAGAAGAATTTTCCCAGCAAAATCAAAAAAAAAATCCAAAAAAGGGAAAAAAAATTCTGTGGCGCATGTGCCAAGGATGCGCCACAAAATTATTGGGCGGGATTCGAAATTTTGAATCCCGCCAGCCCCCTTCTCCCTCTCTTTTCCCTTTTCTCCTTCCTCTCCTCCACTTCTCCCTCCACTTCTCCCTCCACTTCTCCCTCCACTTCTCCTCTTCCTTTCTCCTCTTCCCTTCTCCTCTACACTTCTCTCCCCTTCTCCTCCCTCCTCCATCTCTTCTCCTCTCCTCCACATCTTCTCTACTCCTCCTCCACCTCCACCTCCACCTCCACCTCCGGCGACCTCCTCCACAACTCCGGCGACCTCCACAACTCCGGCGACCACCTCCACAACCCCGGCGACCTCAACCTCCGGTGACCTCCTCCTCCACCCCGACGACCTCCACCTCCGGCGACCTCCTCCACCACCGGCGACCTCCTCCTCCACTCCGGCGACCTCCTCCTCCACCTCCGGCGAACTCCGGCGAACTCCGGCGACCACCATCCTCCACCAACCTCCGGCGACTCCCTCCTCCACCCATCTACGGCCTCCAAAAAAACGAAACGAAACGAAATTCCGGCGACCAGATCTAGATCTGGCCAGATCCAGATCTAGATCTGGCCGCCCTTTTTTTTTGAAATTCAAAAAAATTCTGTGGCGCATGGTAAGAGGGGTGCGCCACAGAAATATTTCGGTGGCGCACGGCGGAGGTGCGCCACAGAATAAATTTTAGTGGCGAGATTTCTGTGGCGCACCCAACAAATTTGCGGGTGCGCCACAGAATGTCAAAAAGGTGCGCCACTGATAGCCTTTTTCCTAGTAGTGTCCTACGCATTCACCGGCGCATGCCCGTTCTGGGACGGGATGACCGTCACCGCCTCCTCCCGCACCAGCGCTGCCGGCTACTTGGGAGCGGCCAAGGGGTTGACGAGAAGGTAATGGAGGAGCACAAGAGGGAGGAGCGCGTACAGGGCGTAGGTGACGAATTGCTTCCTGGGGAGCGAGTGGTGGTGGGTGGTCTGCGGGAAATTGGTGCCCATGGACGCGTGCGGGCGAGCTGTGTCGGTGCTCAGGGAGAAGGAGCCATGGCAATGGCACGGAGGAGGCAGGAGTCAAGAAGGGGATCGAGACGGAGAGGGAGATACCGATGAGAATATTTCCTTTTTCTCTTTTTTTTAGAAGGACGAAGGTTACAATATGCTTTTCTGTTGCGCACTATCGCTCACTCGTATTCGCAGATGGCGTGCTCACCGTGTTTCGTGTCCGTGGTTCCTGTGGCTTTGTTGCGGGTTATGCTAGAG
Organism: Puccinellia tenuiflora; assembly: GCA_012064385.1. Taxonomy (NCBI): domain Eukaryota; kingdom Viridiplantae; phylum Streptophyta; class Magnoliopsida; order Poales; family Poaceae; genus Puccinellia; species Puccinellia tenuiflora. Next base: position 184,121 of record QRDG01001462.1, on the reverse strand, counting down.
TCCATCAGACCACAAGCAGGATCGCCTCCGGGAGTCAACTTCGTGGACGAAGTGGTGAAGCCACTTATACTTTTCCGAGAAAAGGCCGGCGCGCTAGCGAGCCATGCAAGCAGTACAATGCATAGTGTTTCTTTCAGCGACGTAATGTTGTGTCCAACACAATTGTCGTGCATCCTGATGTCTCCTAATCCTAGGTTATACTCTACTGCGACTTAGCTCGACCTCCTCTCTGTTACTCTGGAGAGTATTAGATGTTTTGTTTGAGAATAGTCACTACCCTTCTTCTCTCTTCTTTTACAGGAAACGTTATGGTAGGGAATACAATTTTGTGCAACAACAATGTCATGGGTACTTTTATAACTGCATTGGCTCCTCGAGGAGCACTTCTATTTGGTGCAACAACCATATTATGGATGCTTTAAATTTATCACTTAAATGTTGTCTTACAGTGAACATGGACATCAACCATGTAGTAATGAGAACCTTTTACCTTAGCTTTCTGATATAAGACCAGACGCACATATATCTATAGGATTGTTAGAAGAAGAAGAAGAAGAAGAAGAAGAAGAAGAAGAAGAAGAAGAAGAAGAAGAAGAAGAAGAAGAAGAAGAAGAAGAAGAAGAAGAAGAAGAAGAAGAAGAAGAAGAAGAAGAAAACGTAGCGAGAAGCCAGGATTTGCGCACCAAATGAAACCTCCTAAGATGGGTGTGGTAGATTGATGAGAAAACAGACTAGGTTTTATAGGATTCTTTTCTGCTCGACGTGTTTTGTTGGCCGAGCACACGAACTCCCATTACACCGGTCCGACGTGATGAGTTTCTATCAGTCATGGATGACGTGCCCAACCACCTGCATGTCAGGATTACATGGCACTTCTAGGACATCCCAATGAAAAACAATTGAAAATCCAATTTCCTACAATAAATAAAGATCTGGTTTTCATATGCACATTCCATTACAGTTTGATTTTTTTCTCATATCTGGTGGGCTAGGATCTTATTACACATTCATTATTGACACTAAGTGTGGAAACAACATATTAAGTGAGCTCGAGAGAACAGATACAATAGACAAATACTCAATGGACACTAAAAGTGGGTCAACTTTCCATAAGAAACATAGGAAACCACATGGGAAATATGTGTGGTGTCGGAATTCGTCTCTGGGCGATTTAGCCAGCCAATTGAGTTTTCCCCAATATGTCGCTTCCATGGGTGGGAGGCGCTGGAGGCAGCTCCTCCCGCGCATTCGCCGGCACACGCCCGTGCTGGGACGGGACGAAGGTCGGCGTCTCCTCCCGCACCAGCGCCGGCGGCTGCTTGGGAGCGGACAAGGGGTTGAAGAGCAGATAATGGAGGAGCGCGAGAGGGAGAAGCGCGTACAGGGCATAGGTGACGAATTGCTTCCTGGGGAGCGAGAGGTGGTGGGTGTGCTGGATATTGGTGCCCATGGCCGCGCGCGAGCTGTGTCGTTGCTCAGGGAGTCAGGGAGAGGGAGCCATGGCGATGGAACGGTAGGAGTCAAGAACGGGATCGAGGACGGACAAGGAGATGCCGACGAGAATGTTTCCTTTTTCTTCTTTTTTATTATTTTTCCGGAGGATGGTTACATTATGTTTTCCTATTGCGGTCGCTCCCTCGCAGATGGCACGCTCACCGTGTTTCGTGTCCGTGGTTCCCGGTGGCTTTGTTGTGGGCTATGCCAGAGGCCAAAGCCCATCGACTTCTTCAGAACCAGCACCCACTAGCAGGATCGCCGGCACCAGCCGACTTCATGAAGGAAGTGGTGATGCCACTTATACTCTTCCGAGAAAAGACCGGCGCGCTAGCGAGTCATGCAAGCAGTGCAATGCAGACGGTTTGCGACAACGACGTAATGTTGTGTCCGACACCATTGTTGTGCATCCTGATGTCTCCTAATTCTAGGTTATACTCTACTGCGACTTAGCTCGACCTCATCTCTCTTACTCTGGACAGCGTTAGATGTTTTGTTTGAGAATAGTCACTACCCTTCTTCTCTTCTTTTATAGGAAAAGTAATGGGGAGGAAATATTATTTTGTGCAACAACCATGTCATGGATCCTCTTATAACTGCATTGTTTCCTCAAGGAGCACTTCCATTTGGTGCAACAACCATATTATGGATGCTTTAAACTTATCACTTAAATGTTGTCTTACAAAGAACATGGACATCCACCGTGTAGTAATGAGAATCTTTTACCATAGCTTTTTGATACAAGACCAGACAGACATATCTATAGGTTTGTTATAGGAAGAAGGAATAGTAGCGAGAAGTCAGGATGTGCGCACCAAATGAAACCTCCTAAGATGGATGTTGTAGATTGATGAGAAAACTGACTAGATAGGATTCTTTCCAGCTCGGCGTGTTTTGTAGGCCGAGCACACGAACTCCCACGATACCTCCCTGATGTGATGTATTTTGGTCGGTCATAGACGTCGCGGATGATGTGCCCAACCACCTGCACTTCTGGATCACATCGCTCTTCTGAAACATCATTATGGAAAACAATTGAGAAGCCAATTTTCTAGAATGAATAAAGATATGGTTTTCACGTGCACATTACATTACAGTTTTGATTTTTTCCATAGCTGGTGGGCAATGATCTGATCACTCATTCATTATAGACACTGAGCCTGGAAACAACTTATTAGGTGAGCCTAAGAGAACAACTAAAATAAGGTAAGAAAAATAGAACAACTAAAATAGACGAGTTCTCAGCAACCAAATTCAAAATAGACCCAACAAAAGACCAAAATTTGGTCATGAACGAATTCCCCAGTACTTCGCTTCCATGGGTGGGAAGCGCTGGAGGCACCTCCTCACGCACATTCACCAGCGCACGCTCATGCCGGGACGAGACGAAGGTCGCCGCCTCCTCCCGCACCAGCGCCGCCGGCGGTTTGGGAGCGGCCAAGGGGTTGAAGAGCATGTAATGTAGGAGCGCGAGAGGGAGGAGGGTGTAGAGGGCGTAGGTGACGAATTGCTTCCTGGGGAGCGAGTGGTGGTGGGTGTTCTACGAGAGATTGGTGCACATGGTCGCGTGCGTGAGTGCGAGCTGTGTCGGTGCTCAGGGAGAGGGAGCCACGACAATGGCACGGAGGAGGCAGGAGTCAAGAAGGGGATCGAGGACGGACAAGGAGATGCCGATGAGAATGTTTCCTTTTCTTCTTTTTATTATTCTTTTTCAAGGACGAAGGATTCAATATGTTTTTCTATTGCGCAATGTGGCTCACTCGCAGAGGGCACGCTCACCGTGTGTCGTGTCCATGGTTCCATGTGGCTTTGCTGCGGGCTATGCTAGAGCCCATTAGACCACAAGAAGGATCGCCGCCGGGAGTCGACTTCGTGGACAACGTGTTGATGCCACTTATACTTTTCTGAGAAAAGGCCGACGCGCTAGCGAGCCATGCAAGCAGTAAAATGCATAGTGTTTCATTCAGGGACGTAATGTTGTGTCCAACACAACTGCCGTGCATCCTGATGCCTCCTAATTCTATGTTATACTCTACCGCGACTTAGCTCGACCTCCTCTTTTTTACTCTAGGGTGTGTTTGATGTTTTGTTTGAGAATATTCACTACCATTCTTCTTCACTTCTTTTATAGGAAAAATAATGGGAAGGAAATACCATTTTGTGCGACAACCATGTCATGGATACTTTTATAACTGCATTGTTTCCTCGAGAAGCACTTCTATTTGGTGCAGCAACCATATTATGGATGCTTTAAATTTACCACTTAAATGTTGTCTTACAGAGAACATGGACATGAACCATGTAGTAATGAGAACCTTTTACCTTAGCTTTTTGATATAAGACCAGACGAACATATCTATAGGTTTGTTAGAGGAACAAGAAAAAGTAGCGAGAAGCCAGGATGTGCACATCAAATGAAACCTCCTAAGATGGATGTTGTAGATTGATGAGAAAACTGACTAGATAGGATTCTTTCCTGCTCGACGTGTTTTGTAGGCCGAGCACACGAACTCCCATTACATCGGTCCGACGTGCTGAATTTCTGTCAGTCGATGACGTACCCAACCACCTCCACGTCGGGTTCACATGGCACTTCTAGGACATCACAATGAAAAACAATTGAAAATCCAATTTCCTTGAATAAATAAATATATGGTTTCATATGCACATTCCATTACAGTTTTGATTTTTTTCTCATATCTGGTGGGCTAGGATCTGATTACACATTCACTATTGACACTAAGTGTGGAAACAACATATGAAGTGAAATCGGGAGAGAACAACTACAATAGACGAATACGCAATGAACACTAAAAGTGGGTGAACTTTCCATAAGAAAAATCAGAAACCAACATATGAGACAGTTCATCATGATCACTATTTATTGAGCTGAAGAACGCTTTATGCTTTGCTCGGAGGAAAATGCTTGAGAAAATGGCAAGGAATAATGGCATTAATTCAGAAAAATGGAATCCGCTCATAGTAAACCTCAATTGGTTGGCTAAATCGCCCAGAGACGAATTCCGACACCACATTGCAGCACTTGCTAAGACTGATCGATTTGGAAACCTAAAAACAATGTACCTCGCGTTTCCCCCAATGTTCCACCCCCTTGGTCGGGAGGCAGCTCCTCAAGCGTATTCATCAGCGGATGCCCGTGCTGGGGCGGGATGACGGTTGCTGCCTCCTCCCGCACCAGGATGTCCGGCCGCTTGGGACGGGTTGAACATCACGTAATGGAGAGCGCGAGAGGTAGAAGGGCATAGAGGATAGGGTTATGTGAGGAATTGCTTCTTGGGAGGCGAGAGGTTGTGGGTGTACAGGAGATTGGTGCCCATGGCCACGTGCATGCGAGTTGTGCTCATGCTCAGGAAGGGGAACCTATCGTAATGGCGTGGAGGAGGTGCGAGTCAGAAGTTAAGAAGGGGACCAAGGAAGGACATGCGAATGTTTATTTTTTCCATTTTATTATCTTTTTCATAGACTACGGGTACGCAATGTTTTTGGTCTATTGGGCATTGTTGCTCACTGGACACATGGCACGGTCATTGTGTATTTTGACTCCATGTGGCTTTGATGCGGGCTATGCCAAAGCCATCTACTCCTACGAAACCAAGTGGTGATATCACTTACGCTCTTTGGAGAAGGAACCTTTGATCCAGCAAGCCATGCAAGCGCTGACATGTCGATTATTTGTCTTAACGACGCGATGTTATGTCCAAGACCACCGTCGCAGATCCTGATGTTTCCTAATCCTAGGTTGTGTTTTGCGTGCATGGTACGGCGTATGTGATACGGCTCCAAATTAGGGCTACCCTCTTTCGGCGTTGGATGCTTTATTTGTGAGTAGTTCTTTTCTATTCTCTGTTCTTAGGAAAAGTAACGAGGAAGCAATACCATTTGATGTAACAATGGATCCTTTTATAGATCCATTGTTGTCTCGAGGAGCACTGCCATTTGGTGAAATTTCATGGATGCTATTAGTTTTTCACTTCAATGTTATCTTACGGATCACATCGGCATCAACCGTGTAGTATTGTAGCTCTATGATATATGACCAGGACAATATATCTATTGTTTATTACTCCTGTGCCCCCCATTCCTTAGTTGTGCTCAGTTTTCCCTAGGTTTTAACATTTTGCTCACTTTTCCCCATTCCCTTAGCTGAAACTCTCACGAATGCCCAAAGCGGACGTTTCCGTCTGGTCCGTTAACTCTGACGTGTGGGGCCGCGTGGGACTTTGATGCCTATCGCTTGTTGGTGTGGGGCTGCGTTTGTGTGGTTGGGCCGTTGTTGATAATTAATTGAGCCTGCTATCGACTGGATCAGCCTTTTATGCATGCGCGGCTTTTGCATCGACGCAGCCTGCTATGCATGGCCACGCACGCATCGACTCCCAGCATTGACCTACTCGCATGCATGCGCACCGGCACGCACGACGATCCGCTGCTTCCCTCTCTAGCTACGCCGTCGCGCATCGATCCACGACTAGCTCGATTCAGTCGCTCCGCCACGCATCGATTCACGCATGCACGCAGGCACGCATACTCAATTCATTTGCCACGTCATTTGATGCGTCGAGTCAAGCATCGATTCACGCATGCACACAGACACGCCGACTCAATTCATTTGCCACGTCGTTTCGCGTGTCGAGTCACGCACTCACGCATTGATTCACGCATTGATGCAGTGCGTAAACGCGGTCAAAAGCCTAGGCTAGACACGGATCGACACCACGGCTCGATCCAGTGTGAAAAACGCCGTTTCCGTGTACCTCCCCTCTTCCTCTCCCCGGCTATTTAAACCACCGCTCGTTGCCTCTTTACACATCCATCTCATCTGCGCTTTCTTCCTCCCTTCTGTTCTTCACCGAAAGCCAAAGCTCACAACAACGCCAAGATGCAGTTCAACGGGCCAACTTTTCGCGAGCCGCCCACCGTGTCAGAGCTGAGGTACCCCGCCGGAGTCGTCGTCGAGAACTCGCTCCGCGTGTGGGCGATCTCATGCTGGAGGGGTGGTCGTGAGCTTGCACACTGCTTCCTCCGTGCGGGCTTTGCCCACCTCCCATAGGGCTCGCCCATCATGTTCACCCTCCAGGAACTGCGTCCCCACTCCAACGCGCTTCCTGAGGGGCTTGTCGCCAACTTCACCAACAGGTTCGATGCCTACTATCTGCTCGGCCAGGTGTTTTGGTGTGGGTGCGAGTTCATCGCATTCACAACCTACAACATCTTCACCGACCTGGACAGCATCTTCCCCACCGCCAACCGCATGCACAGGCTCCCGTACTATCTCGGTGAGGACGGACAGGAGGACGAGTGAAGACGACGGTGAAGCCAAGCCACTGTTGCCCTAGCTAGTGCCGTAGTTAGGGTTTATTTATCTTTTTCTTATGTGTCGTGTCAGTCGTGAGGGTGTGTTACCCTATCTATCTATCTATGTGGTGTTATATTTAAGAACTTGTATTTCGCTTTATTTATTTAAGCTGTGCGTGTTATATTAATGGTGTGTTCTATTTTACTTATTTTAATCATGTGTATTGTTATATTTGTATTTATTTGACCAAGTTTTTCCCACGGCTAATTAACGTGGGAGAACTACAACAAACTAACTAGAAATGAGAATAAGGTGTCAAAACATATTTATGAACTAAAAAAAGTAATCAAACTAAAAGGGTGCCCAACTAAAAGAACATGTTGTGTTGCAAGTGCACGGCTGCTAGTTTGTCAAAAAGGAAAAAGAAAGGAACGAAAAAACATTATTTTTTTCATTTTTGGGAATCCTTTGTGTTTTACTAGTTTGTCAACAAGCAAGAAAAGAGACGTCTTTTAAAAAGCACCTACGATTAAGGGAAATCAAGTAAATGAAAGCAAAAAAGAAAAATCCTCGAGGCAATAGAAGAGCTTGGGCAAAAACAGATTAATGAATGCTCTTTGAATTGTAGAAAGGGAATAAATCAAAAGCAAAAGGACGAATGAAGCCGTCGTTCAAAAAAACAAAGGAACAGAGCCATCGCTTGTTTGTGGGCCTCATTTATCCTTTGTGGGCCTCATTTATCCTTTGTCGTTCAGAAAAACAAAGGAACAAGGGAATTTTTTTTTCTACCACTAGGTGTAACTGACGAACTGAACAGAGGCATGGTTTTTCTCGCATTTCAGGCACACACTGAAATCCATCGCATTAAGCTTCCATGACATGGATTAAGGTAAACAGAAACAACAACCACACTGAAATTCAACCACTACTAGTTCAACTAACAAATAGCAAATTATTGTTACAACACATGATAAGGCAAATGATTTTACTCATCACATATATGTTTGATCTTCTGCAACTTAGCCCTCATCAGATCCCTGTCCTTCTCTGCCTTCTGCCTCAAAAACTTGTGCATGTTGGAAGTTGATGCATCTAGTTTGTTCTTCTCCTGTAGTTCAGCTCTTGCATCAAGAAGAGATTGTTCAACTTTGGCCTTCAGGGCTAGTGTAGCCTGTTTTTCCTCAACCCTCCTTCTTCAGCTCCACTGCCACGTCATCACAGTTGAATTTAGTAGTCATACGCCTCACGCCTCATACTTCCAACTCCGCTACACTGCTCGTGCAGATTTCTATTTGGCTTCTTCTCAACTGGTAACCGAAGGGGCATCTATGATGCACTCAACTTGGAATCAATTAAACTTCCGTTATATCCTACACTAATATAAAAAATCATCTAGTCCACTTCCCCTTCCTACTTTATTAAGTGTTCCATTGATATGCTCACGTTTAATCACAACCCACATTCGCCCAGTCCCATCCTATAACCATTCCAGCATGCTCATCCTTCCGCGGATCGATCCGGCAAGCAGCCGAAGCCAGCAAATGAATCGAAGTCATTTGTAGCTATCTCACTCTTTTTTCTGGGTAAGGCCAAAGCTTCTGCTGGTTGTCCACAAATTTTGCTTCTCTTTTTATGTCTTGGATTGGATCGCGCAGATTCCTTTCAACCATCTGGTCAGCTCCCATGCCAGCTGATATTTGGGTGAATTCTTGGCCAGTTGAATGAATGTGACAGCCTACATCATACTCATTGAATTTGTTTTTGCAGATCATGGCCTGCCGGTTAATAGTACCTCTCTGAAAGATAATGTATTGTGCTTAAACAACAATTTGGCCATATGAGTTGCAACTTGCAAGTGACATCCTCTATATATATCTCTAAATGCTCAAAGAGAAAACCCTCTCAAGTTTGTTGATCTTCTGGGACCGTTGGGTGATTCTCTTCCAACTAGATTGATGCATTCTCTGGAGGGTAAGCTATAGCCGGGACAGGCGAATGTGCCTTGTGAACTATACTGTACAAGACCAGGTACTTTCATAATTTTTATTTGTCCTTTTTATAGAGAGGTTATCTCACGGTAGCAACATGTACGCCTAATATGATTTGCCATATTTGGTACATTGTTACAGATTCTCTCATATCGGAGACTGATGACAATCTTCTTGAATCATCATGCGGAAAGTCAATGATACATGTCAAATTAGAAAAGGCCCACCACAGACAAGTGCTAGAAAACCACTTCCCGAAAATTCATAACTTGATTTCTTCTTCATTAGTACGCGTATAAAACAAGCAGGGCATTTGCAAGAGGTATACGAGTGTCACTAGAATGATCCCATCTATTTTTGTGTCATTTCTTTCTATCGTAGCTCCATATATCTTACTAATAAAATTTATATAGTTTGTATATAGCAGGTTTTGCAGTCATTTCATCTATCCAGATTAAAAGTTGCTATTGCTCCAGCATTTGGCCTAAAGAATATTAAATATTCGCTTACCGGAGTTTTTAAATGAAACGTCCACATCCCTAATTTTCATCTAGATAGTTTAGATTCTACAAATTCCGCTGCAACGCGCGGGGTGTCATCTAGTTCTTTAAGTCCTGGTGAAGCTTTGTAATCTCATCTTGGTACTTCCACTTTGATTCAACAGCATCTAAGGCTTCACGGACTCTAGCATCTTTGGCTTCCCCGTGCATTTCCCACAGCTTTATCAGGGATTTGGACAATGCAGGTGGCCACACATCATCAACCCAGTACAGAAAGTCAGAAGTTTCTCCACTCTACAATGCATGTATCAGACAAGTTTATGTTACTAATTTACACACAAAAAAATGATCATGTTGAATGTCAAAGGAATTCAGAGAATTGGTAGAATGAAGTCGAGTGATTTTGCAGCGCAACAGATCGAGCTAAACTCACGGCTCGTGCTAACTTTCTAAACAGACTATGAAATTGAAAGCTAAACTGAACCTGAATAGTAGATTATTTAACAAACATCTGAAGTTGAAATACTCTAAAAAAGTTCAGTTTTTTCACTTACCGTCCCTGCGCAGGCCAAGAACCTCCTGCCGGTCCAACATCCGTCAAAAGCAACAAATTTCTGGGGTGGGGAATTGCAAAGACAACGGATAGGGATCCCATCTTCATCGGCTATTTCGAAGTAATCGGAATTGTGGATGGTATTTGGGCCCTGCCAAAAGAAATTTTCAGTGCAACACCTCAGAATCGTGCTCAAATCAGAGATCCCCAAATCATGTGAACCCTAACCCTACATCCCCAAATCCCAAGTACATGAGATTGGAGCACTTACAACGCTGCCAAGCAAGCTTGGAATAGGGGAATCTTCGTCACCGTCGCTCCACGAAACCATGCTCGCGCTCGTCGGAGATCTACGACTCTGCAACGACGGGAGTCAAGAACCAGAGCAATGTCAGGGGAGAGGAGAGGGACACGAGTGCGAGTGGACGACCGGCCCTCGAACAGCTACTTCACCTGGATTCGTGAACGGCCAATGAGGATGCAGAACCAGCGTCGCGCGGATCGCTGTTTGAAATCTGATCAGAACCGTCCATGCGATCCAACGGCGCAGAGACGGCGCGCATGCCTGCCCGTGAAATTCCTTCTAGAAGGGCATATATGACGGGAGCCAAGTTTGGCCAAATTTGAAATGAGTCAACAGGGTTATAAGGGTTTGACCAAATTTGAAATGACCATAAGTAATTCAAAAAAAATCAAAAAAAATAAAAACCTTCGTAGTTCATCGTTTTACAAGATATTGTAACCAAAAAAAAAATATAAACTTGGTATAGGGTCATTTTCATCAAAAACCATTTTCATCAAATTCAAATGCAAATGAGCATAAATAATTTAAAAAAAATAAAAAAAATACAAAACCTGTGCACATTGTCGTCATATGTGACATGGTTATGATAAAAAAATATAAACTTGGTGTAGGTACATTTTCATGAAAAAGCTTCACACAAAATGAGCCATCACGTACAAAGCTGTGAAGTGTTAGAAGGAGAGTGATCGACTGAAATGAGCTAGGGTATGACATTTGACATAGCAAAAAATGTCAGAATGAGGCAATTTTTGGCACACTTGTGTATTTTGGTTGTAGAATAGTATTGACTAAGGGGTTTAGGGTTTTCGTTGAATAAAAAAACCATTTTTCATTTTTTTCGTGTCAAAACAGGCTTTTTTTGTGAAGCAGCTATCAAAATTGTTCACCGAAAGAGAAACATCCAAATAGATAGAAAATAATAGACCACCTTATAAGTGAATTTAACCCTGGGTTTGGATATAAAAACATACTTAGGCATTTCAAACATTTCAAATTAGTTCCTGCCGATTTCGCTGGAAGTGGGTCTGATTTGAACTACGAGTGCCGCATTATTTGATCATGATTTTTTGCAAAAATCACTTTTAGATCCACAATGTATACTTTCTTTACAGATCTTTGACGTTTTTTGTTGGATCGAAGTTACGGTTAGGTTTGGGTTTGTCGTAAGGTTTACGGTCTCGGTTTCGGGCAAGGGTTAGACATAACTAATTCAAAAAAATCAAAAAAAATGGAAAACCTTCACATAGCATCCTTTTATGTGACCTACCACATGGAAAAAATTATAAACATGAGTTATGGAGGTTTTTATAAAAAAAAATTTCACAGAAATGAGCTACGAGGTACAAAGATGTATGGTTTTCGACTGAAATGAGCTAGGGTATGACATTTGACATAGCAAAAAATGTCAGAATGAGGCAATTTTTGGCACACTTGTGTATTTTGGTTGTAGAATAGTATTGACTAAGGGGTTTAGGGTTTTCGTTGAATAAAAAAACCATTTTTCATTTTTTTCGTGTCAAAACAAGCTTTTTTTGTGAAGCAGCTACCAAAATTGTTCACCGAAAGAGAAACATCCAAATAGATAGAAAATAATAGACCACCTTATAAGTGAATTTAACCCTGGGTTTGGATATAAAAACATACTTAGGCATTTCAAACATTTCAGATTAGTTCCTGCCGATTTCGTTGGAAGTGGGTCTGATTTGAACTACGAGTGCCGCATAGTTTGATCATGATTTTTTGCAAAAATCACTTTTATATCCACAATGTATACTTTCTTTACAGATCTTTGACGGTTTTTGTTGGATCGAAGTTATGGTTAGGTTTGGGTTTGTCGTAAGGTTTACGGTCTCGGTTTCGGGTTAGGGTTAGACATAACTAATTCAAAAAAAATCAAAAAAATGGAAAACCTTCACATAGCATCCTTTTATGTGACCTACCACATGGAAAAAATTATAAACATGAGTTATGGAGGTTTTTATAAAAAAACCCTTCACAGAAATGAGCTACGAGGTACAAAGATGTATGGTTTTCGACTGAAATGAGCTAGTGTATGACATTTGACATAGCAAAAAATGTCAGAATGAGGCAATTTTTGGCACACTTGTGTATTTTGGTTGTAGAATAGTATTGACTAAGGGGTTTAGGGTTTTCGTTGAATAAAAAAACCATTTTTCATTTTTTAGGTGTCAAAACAGGCTTTTTTTTGTGAAGCAGCTACCAAAATTGTTCACCGAAAGAGAAACATCCAAATAGATAGAAAATAATAGACCACCTTATAAGTGAATTTAACCCTGTGTTTGGATATAAAAACATACTTAGGCATTTCAAACATTTCAGATTAGTTCCTGCCGATTTCGCTGGAAGTGGGTCTGATTTGAACTACGAGTGCCACATAGTTTGATCATGATTTTTTGCAAAAATCACTTTTAGATCCACAATGTATACTTTCTTTACAGATCTTTGATGGTTTTTGTTGGATCTAAGTTACGGTTAGGTTTAGGTTTGTCGTAAGGTTTACGGTCTAGGTTTCGAGTTAGGGTTAGAGAGGGTTTAGGTTTTGATAAAATTCAAAAAAATCAAAAAAATTACCAAAGCTTCATTTTGTAGTGAATAAGACAGATATGAAGTTACTTTTTAATTTTCATATTTCAAACATGTTTTATAATGGTTTTCAACTAAAAGCATTTTTTTCAATTTTTTTTAATAATATGAAGATTAATTCAAAAAATAGTGAGACTTCGATTGGAAACTACATAGATGTAATAGGTGCTTATAAAAAATATTTGGATCATTTTGACAAGGTCGAAAAAAACTTGATTACAAATGGGGTTGTTTACCCTAGTTTCGGAGCTCGTTTCAAGCACATTTCTCATTCGGATTGATCACCTTGAAATATTGAACTTCAAATGTTGGACTACAAATTTTAAGTCTGCCTCAAATATGATACGAAAGTACAAACAACATTATTACAACTTATATGTTTTCATAGTAGCTCAAATTGACAACACAAACACGCTGCTCAAATTCAGATCTTCGACTTGCTCCTTGTGTTTGCAGATGGCTTCACCGTCTTGCTCCGGGTTTCCCTAGGTGGGATACTCTTTGGATTCAAAATCATCTTGTTCCTTTTGGTCTTCACTTGGGGTTGTGGCCGTGGAGGTGCTGATGGAGTATTTGTGGGTTCAATAATCTTTAAAGGAACAATTGGGACAATTACCCCCTCCTCTTCAACAAGAGCCATGGCTTCAAATTCCTCTTCCTCTCCGCTCACCAATTCACGGTCATCTGTGGGTTCTTGGATTTCTTCCTCCCTAGGCCTTTTCTTCCCTCTGCCTCTACTTAAACTAGAGCTGAGAAATAAGATTATAAGCCATATGTAAAAAAGGGAACTAATGCATATAAAAAATGTAATGCACACATACCAAGGTACAGGTAGTGCTGCATTTGTTTGAATCTCCTCTGCATTTTCAATCTCCATAGCTGCTGCATTCTCCTCTGCAACTTCAATCTCCATTGCTGCTGCCTTCTCCTCTGCATTTTCTGCTGTCCATTGTTCCTCTTCTCCAAACGATGCATCCACTAGATTGGTACATTTCCTAGCAATGTGCCCTGGTTTTCCACATTTTTTGCACTTACGTTGTTTTTTAACTCGACCCTCTTCACCAGCTCTTATCCTGTTCTTTCTCGGTCTTCCTGGTGGTCTAGTCAGTACAGGAGAGTGGAGTTTGAACCCTGGATCTACTATGTTCCATTGGTCTTTTCCCAAGAGTGCAGGCACATTATCAGCATAAGCAGCCCTAAATTTGGCAACAGAGAAATAATCAGAGCAATACTGATCAACTTCACCATCTGCACCCCCGATAACAGTCATCAGATGTAGGGCATGTATGCATGGCCTCCCACGGATCTGCCATTGCCTACAACTGCATTCCCTAGTTTCTAGGTTCACTGGATACCTCCATACCCTATTTTTACTGTCAGTATATGTTACCTCAGCCTTGTATGTCGCTGATCGAATGCATTTCATCTTCAGTCCTCTTGCCTTGAGATGCAATGCCTTAATCAGTGATGGGAGCATAAGATGGCCAACATATTATGTCTCTGCTATTCTTTTCCGAAGAGCCATCTTTATCATGATCATCTGCCTCATCTTGTCAAATGCTTGCCACAACAAATAACCTTTCACTGACTTGAACTTAGCATTGAAGCATTCTGCAAGGTTATTGGTCACATAGTCTACTTTGCAGATTTCGTTGAATTTGCTTCTTGACAAATGGCATAGGTTTAGAGGGTGGAGGGAACGATGGCGCCGGAGGCAAATGGAATAGGTTTAGAGGGTGGAGGGAACGATGGCGCCGGAGGCGGCACGACGGCGGCGGCGGAGGGGGAAGGGCGGCGCCTGGTGTCTCGATTTCTTCAGGTTACAGTGAGTTTTAGGTTCAGACAAGCTGTCCGACGTGTCTCCCTTGAGGCCCCACTCGTCAGCAAGCATGGTCAAAAGAGGAACCAGCCCTCCACGGCCCCACTCGTCAGCAGTTAACGGTCAATGCATTGACCCGACGGCAGACGAGGGCAAACTTCCGCTTTGGGCATTCGTGAGAGTTTCAGCTAAGGGAATGGGGAAAAGTGAGCAAAATGTTAAAACCTGGGGAAAACTGAGCACAACTAAGGTATGGGGGGCACAGGAGTAATAAACCCTAATTAGAAAAAGTTTTAATCGCCTATTCACCCCCTCTAGGCGATATCTGGGACATCGTTTGTTCTTTCAATTGGTATCAGAGCCTCGTCTCTCTTGTTTGGCTTTACCGCCTAGAGAGTAAAGTTGTCGCTTAGGGGTTTAGTGCACGATTCCTTGTTTATATTCAATGGAACAAATTTTAATGTTTGGAAAACTCATATGCTTAGCCACTTTCGGGTCTTGGACCCCAATATTGAGCGTATCTTAGATATAGGTTTTTCTCCTCCAAAGGACTACGAAAGTACGACTTTAGATGATGAGAAAAACTTATATCTAGATGCTCTAACTTCTAATGAGTTTTGCAAATTTGTGAGTGTTGTAGTGTTTGAGTCAATCTTGCCTCTCCGGGACGCTCATGAGCTTTGGATGAAGCTTCAAGATAAATATGGAGTGTCCAACTCTATTGAGGATGATTGCTCTCCCTCCACCTCCGGCCGTGACGAGCTCTCGTCTTCGTCTACTTCACCAAAATGTGGTAAGACACAAACTAATGTGATGGTGAGTAGTGATAGGTTTTGCAATATTGATAGTGAGCTCATTTTTGATGATCTTTTATCTCTATCTTGTTGCAATGCCTCATCTTTGGACTTAAACTATTCTAGCACTCCAAATGTCATACATGCTAGTGTTGATAGTCCTTGCATATCATCCAAAAATTGCTTAGATAAATCTCTTGATGATATGCTTGCTTTATCTTGTTCCCATGATAAAAATGCTTGTGTTCCCTCTAACTCTTGCATGAACAATAATGTAGAGGAAACCCAATCAACTATGGAACAAGATGTGAACTTGAGTAGTTCAAAAATTAATTGTTCTTCTTCATCCATCACTCATTGCCTTATGGCTAAATCTTCTAGTAGTGATGATAATAATAATGATAATGATAATAATGATGAAGAAGATGATATGGAAAAGGTTAATACTCTCCTTCAAAATAAAGGTCTAATAATTCTTAAAGCCCTTCCTAACAATAAAAATGCTCAAGCTATCCTCTTTGAAATTATGGAAGCGCTAATTGAGCGCGGGGAAACTATTGAGGCCTTGGAAGCAAGCCTTGAAGAAAAGGGTAAGATCGAAAGAGATGATGCTATGGAAAAGGCATCGTTAGAAGATGCTCTTGAGGAAGAGCATGAGACTCGTGCTTCTCTAGAGGAGAAACTAGAATCTATCGAGGAGTCTCATAATGAAATAATTGATAAAATCATTAAAGAACGTGACCATGCTCATGCTAAATATAAAGTCACGAAAAAGGAAAATGCTAGATTAAATGAAGAGCTTGCTAAGCTTTCTTCTTCTATTCCTAATGTTAATGATGCTTGTGCTACTAACTCCATTTCTTGTGAAGCATCTATGTCAAAGGAGAATGTTGAGCTAAGGGCTCAACTTGAGTCGCTAACTAGCAAGTATAGGAAGTTGGAAGAAAGTCATAAAAAGCTATCTAGCTCTAATGATGATCTTCTAGCATACTATGCTAGTCTAAAGTTAGCTCATGAGTCCATCACTACAAAGGTAACATCTAGTGAGCCTCATGTGGATGATAGCACAACCTTAACCAAAAATGCTATATTTCCATGTGCTAGTCCTAGTAATTCATCCACTAAAAATGTTGGTACATCTTGTGATGAATTACTTGCTTTAACTTGTTGCTTTGACTTGTTGCTCTAACAATGATGCATCTACCTCCTCTAGTACTTGTGTTGTTACTAACCATGTAGAGAAAAAAGGAGAGCTCAAGGCCCAAGTCACTTCTTTGAAAAAAGGCTTGGAAAAGCGTCATGAGGGGAAGAGGGCACTTGACAACATATTGAGTGTGCAACAATCCCCAAATGACAAGAGTGGACTTGGATTCAACTCCAACAAAAATAACAAGTCCAAGGTTGAGAAGAAGAAGAAGAAGGGCCAAGTTCAAATCAAGAATCCGGCCAACATCATTTGCTTCAAGTGCAAGCTAGAAGGGCACCATGTCCGGGATTGCCCAATGAAGAAGAAGATGCCTCTTAGTGAGAAGCAACTAGGGAAGAGGCCTCTTGTTCAATCTCGTGCTCAACCACGAGTTGAACAAAGGCCACCTCCTAAGAAGACTCAAGTCAATGCTCCTCAAGTTGAGGAGCCTATTAAGAAGAAGAATCGGTGTTGCTATCTTTGCCGTGGTAAATGTCATTTTGCTTCTTCATGCACTAACGGTACCTCATCCAACCCTATCATAATTAATGATGATTATTCTCTTGGGAAGGATAGAAGTGGCAATGTGTTTGCCAAGTATGTGGGAGCTCAAAGTGGTGTCAAGAAAAGCCATTTGGGTTCCCAAACCTATTGTGACTAACCTCTTAGGACCCAACTTGGTTGGGGACCAACAAGCTTCAACTTGATCAATAGGTGATTGTGGAGGACATTGGTGGACTTGGCTATTTTTGAAAAATAAGGGATCCTCATGGTTTTATTTCTCAAGCCAAGTCAACGGAGGATCACATATCTATCTCATATCCAATGCTTCCTCCTTGCGGTAACATGTATTTAATTCATGTATACATTGAAGTTGCTTGCTCCCTGCATGTGTTAGTTTGTTCCTAGCATGTGCTTGTATATGATATGCTACCTTCCTACTTGTCTTGTTACTCAAGGTTATGTAAGATAGTTGTGTATCATGTATATGTAACTTCGTATTGAGCTTTATTTAATCTTGTGTGGATTTCATTTGGCTCTTTGAGATATTAATGGACTATCCCATTTTGGGGGAGTGATTTGCTTTGTGCACCTCACAAACCTAAAAATGTGTGTACATGAGGCACACCACCTAGTATTGATAGTTCAATATTATCTAGCTACTATGTTGTTATGTCATATTCATGAGAAATTCAAAATTCTATAATGTCCATTAATTTCTCTAGTTGGTTTATTTGCCTCTTGTTTAAAATAAAATGAACTATCACATTATGGGGGAGTAATAAGCTATGTGCATATTACAATCCATAAAAATGTGAACATTTTAGGTTTGCCACTTAGATTTGATATTGTACATTATCTAATTCCTATGTGGCATGTTTGCTCAAACAAGTTCCATTTTTTCTTTGTGGTTACCCTTTGGTTCTTGTTTGTGTGAGTTTGTTTGGTGTGGTTTTTCTCTAATATTCATTTCCATATATTATGTGAGAAACCATTTGTTTCATCTTATTTTAACCATGGCCTTTCCGGTTGGTTCGAATAGTTGAAACTACCAACAAACCTTTTTCGAAATAAAACGCCATATTTCTCATTTCTTACGTTTTAAATCTTATCTCTTGCCATATGCTTATTTGTTGTGAATTTGGTCTTGAACATTATTCCTATATACCACCGAGAAATATCTCCATATACTCCTTGTCCATGACAAGTGATTCTAGTAATTGTGGTGGATTTTGTAGATCATCTTCACTTTGTCTCTTGCTTTAATTTGCCCTATTTATTGCCTTCTTTGCCTCTTGCATTGATCCTTTTTTTTAATTGATAGTGTTTAGTGTTATAGATCAAATATGGAGAGTAATGATCCCTTGTGTGTGCATTTTGTATTCAAATGCAAATATCTAAGATAATGCATTAATCTTGGGGGAGCATTCCTTTTTATTTAGAACACTAGTCTATCTATCAATTTTGTGCCCCAAGAACGGTGTAAAAGGGATCCGAAATCCGTCTCGAAGGATTCCGATAGTGGAAGGTGAACCAATCCCTTGGGTGAGGTTCATCGGAGAATAGGGTGAGGCCTTTGTGGCATCTTGAGTAGGCCTCTGGTGGCGAGCTCACACCCCTCCAACGAGACGTACTCCCTTAACAAGGATGAACTCGGGAATACATCCTCGTCTCCGCGTGCCTCGGTTATTTCTATACCCGAGCTTTTACTTATGCACTTTACATTGTGATAGCCTTCGTGCTTGAAGTTTATATCTTGCTATCGCCTTGTTGCTTGCCTTGTTTAGCATAGGTTGTTGGTGCACATAGGTGAGCCTAGAAATTAGGTTGTTGGCTTGTTAATTTAAACACATAGTTTTATTCCGCAATTATGAAGCCTTTATATAGAAAACGTTTTAATCACCTATTCACCCCCTCTCTAGGCGATATCCGGGACATCGTTTGTTCTTTCAATAGGCTCCTCAACTTGAGGAGCAATAACTTGAGTCTTCTTAGGAGGTGACCTTTGTTCAACTCGTGGTTGAGCACGAGATTGAACAAGAGGCCGCTTCCCTAGTTGCTTCTCACTAAGAGGCTTCTTATTCATGGGCAATCCCGAACGTGGTGCCCTTCTAGGTTGCACTTGAAGCAAATGATCTTGGCCGGATTCTTGACTTGAACTTGGCCCTTCTTCTTATCAATCTTGGACTTGTTCCTATTGTTGGAGTTGAATCCAAGTCCACTCTTATCATTGGGGGATTGTTGCACACTCAACACGTTTTCAAGTGCACTCTTCCCTTCATGACGCTTTCCAAGTCTTTCTTCAACGAGCGACTTGGTCCTTAAGGTCTTTTATTTCCTCTACATGGTTAGTGACAACAACAAAAGCACTAGAAGTTTCATTGTTAGAGCAACAAGGCAAAGCAAGTAATTCATCACATGATGTTTCAACATTTTGAGTGGATGAACTACAAGGACTAGCACATGGCAATATAGCATTTTTAGTTAAAGTTGTGCTATTACCCACATGAGGCTCACAAGATGTTACCTTGGTAGAGATAGCCTCATGAGCTAACTTTAGACTAGCATAGGATGCTAGAAGATCATCATTAGAGTTAGAAAGCTTTTCATGACTTTCTTCCAACTTCCCATACTTGCTAGTTAGCAACTCAAGTTGAGCCCTTAGCTCAACATTCTCCTTCAAAATAGATGCTTCACAAGAAATGGAGTTATTAGCACAAGCATCATTAACATTAGAGATAGAAGAAGAAAGCTTAGCAAGCTCTTCATTTAATCTAGCATTTTCCTTTTTCGTGACTTTATATTTAGCATGAGCATGGTCATGTTCTTTAATGATTCTATAAATTATTTCATTATGAGACTCCTCAATAGATTCTATCTTCTCCTCAAGAGTAAGGATGGCAATGGGTAGGGTATGAGCAGGGTAGAGCAATACCATACCCATACCCATATAGTCTATGGGTACAAAATTCTACCCATACCCTTACCCGCGGGGATGAAAGTATACCCATACCCATACCCGGCGGGTACCCGTACCCATTAGGTACCCGTTGGGTTAGATCAAATAGTACAAAATTTTTCATATTTTTACATTTTGTGATAGAACATTGACAAAAAAATCAATTATCTCAACTCATATATGTAGATGAATACATGACAATTATCTAATTTTGGAAATCACAATCTCATGATCATATCTAGCAAGTCAACTGAGTAGTGTCCATATGTTAGTATAAATGTAGGGATGGGTATACCCACGGGTACAGGGTTTTACCCATGCCCTACCCATGACTTGGCGGGTAGGATAGGGTACTGCCCATGGGTATAAAAATGTGCCCATACCCTCCCCATACGGGTACGGTACCCGCGGGTACCCGTACCCATGGGTAAAATTGCCATCCTTACTCAAGAGAAGCCCGAGTCTCTTGCTCTTCCTCAAGAGCATCTTCTAACGATGACTTCTCCATAGCATCATCTCTTTCGATCTTACCCTTTTCTTCAAGGCTTGCTTCCAAGGCCTCAATAGTTTCCCCGCGCTCATTTAGCGTTTCCATAATTTCAAAGAGGATAGCTTGAGCATTTTTATTGTTAGGAAGGGCTTTAAGAATTATTAGACCTTTATTTTGAAGTAGAGCATTAACCTTTTACATATCATCTTCTTCATCATTATTATCATTATCATTATTATTATCATCACTACTAGAAGATTTAGCCATAAGGCAATGAGTGATGGATAAAGAAGAACAATTAATTTTTGAACTACTCAAGTTCACATCTTGTTCCATAGTTGATTGGGTTTCCTACATTATTGTTCATGCAAAGTTAGAGGGAACACAAGCATTTTTATCATGGGAACAAGATAAAGCAAGCATATCATCAAGAGATTTATCTAAGCAATTTTTGGATGATATGCAAGGACTATCAACACTAGCATGTATGACATTTGTAGTGCTAGAAGAGTTTAAGTCCAAAGACGAGGCATTGCAACAAGATAGAGATAAAAGATCATAAAAAATGAGCTCACTATCAATATTGCAAAACCTATCACTACCCCACCATCACATTAGTTTGTGGCTTACCACATTTTGGTGATGTAGACGAAGACGAGAGCTCGTCACGGCCGGAGGTGGAGGGAGAACGATCATCCTCAATAGAGTTGGACACTCCATATTTTTCTTGAAGCTTGGTCAAAAGTTCATGAGCGTCCCGGAGAGGCATGATTGACTCGAAAACTACAACACTCACAAATTTACAAAACTCATTAGAAGCTAGAGCATCTAGATATAAGTTTTTCTCATCCTCTAAAGTCGTACTTTCGTAATCCTTTGGAGGAGAAAAACCTATATCTAAGATACGCTCAATATTAGGGTCCAAGACCCGTAAGTGACTAAGCATATAGTTTTCCAAACATTAAAATTTGTGCCATCGAATATAAACATGTGATCGTGCACTAATCCCCTAAACGAGATCTTTACTCTCTAGGCGGTAAAGCCAAACAAGAGAGATGAGGCTCTGATACCAATTGAAAGAAAAACGATGTCCCGGATGTCGCCTAGAGGGGGGGGTGAATAGGAGATTAACACTTTTTCTATTTAGGGGCTTGATAATTGCGGAATAAAACTATGTGTTTAAATTAACAAGCCAACAACCTAAAATACTAGATTTACCTAAGTGCACACCAACAACTTATGCTAAGCAAGGCAAGCAACAAGGTGATAGCTAGAAATAGAACTTCAAGCACGAAGGCTATCACAATGTTATATAATGCATAAGTAAAAGCTCGGGTATAGAAATAACCGAGTCACGCGGAGACGAGGATGTATTCCTGAGTTCCTCCTTGTTAAGGGAGTACATCTCGTTGGAGGGGTGTGAGCTCGCCACAAAAGGCCTACTCAAGATGCCACAGAGGCCTCACCCTATATTCCCGATGAACCGCACCCAAAGGTTTGGTTCACCTTCCACTATCGGAATCCTTCGAGGCGGAATACGGAGCCTTTACACCACTAAGATTGGGGCACGCATGCACAACCGAATTGGAGGCTCCCAAGAATCACCACAACACCGTCTAGGGTCCAATGACCCAAGAGTAACAACTTCTCCAACCTTCAATCCCACGAATCACCGTGGGGAGCACAACCCGATGCACCTAATGCAAAAGGCAAGAACACACCAAGTGGTCAAATCCTTCTCCCCAAAATCCAACCAAAGCAACTAATGCTATGGAGGGATTTAAGAGGAAGAACAAAGGAGATACACCAAGAACTCCAAAATCTAGATCCAACGAGTTCCCCTCACTAAGAGGAGATTTTGTTTGGTCAAGTAGTGGATCTAGATCTCCTCTCTTGTTTCTCTAAATTTGGACAAGAATCATTGGAGGGAAGTGGAGGAATCGAGCTCTCAAGTTTTGCAACAATGGGGAGAGAGAGAAAAAGAGCTCTAAAAAAACGTTGGGGAAGAAGGCCCCTTTTATAGGGGGCCAAAAATGTGGCCGTTGGAGAAAAAAAGGGGAAAAAAAACACACACCAGCAGGCAGCCCGGCCGGGGGCCGTCCTGCACCCTAGCCTGGCCGGGAAACAGCCGAAGCAGCGAACAAACACAGCCAGATGGGCTGGCCTTCCCCCGGCCTGGGCCGGCCTCGGCGCGCGCTGGTCGGGAAGGAACCCGAGCCGGCCGGCCTAATCCCAGCCTGGGCCGGTCAGCCGGCACACGGGTGGGCCGGGAGGCAGCCCGAGCGGTCCGGTCACGACCCGGCCTGGGGCCAGCCAGGCCGGCCTGGCTGCAGATTTTTTTTCTTTCTTTTATAATTTCTGTCTAAAAAGTGTTCCGAAATAGAAATGCAATAACTTTCGCCCACGAACTCCGTTTTCGATAATCTTGGACTCGTTGGAATCTTCCACAACGAGCACAACAAGATATGCAGAGAAACATCATAGTCCAAGAATATATTATAAAAATAAATGGGGAAAGGTAAAACCTCAATTGCAAATCGGAAATCATAACTATTGCAAATGAAGTCCAAATTGCGTGAAACCAATTTTGTTGAAAAGAGGACGACAAATGCTACCCTTGGAAATGTAGCAAACAAGTAAAGGTGATTTTTCAAATAATTGGAAGAGATAAACCTTCCGCACAGATGAACCGGCAAAATCTCCAACCGAAACCGCAATAGAAAACGCATATGAAAACGGTTTTCGGTGAACTTAGCCTTGTCATGACAAGCACGACAAGCACCAAGACCACACCACGATAAGATCCAAATAAGAACCAATAAAGATGATTGCATGGATGCAAAGGTTTGTGCTCTCTACGATGATACGTTCATGAAACTCGGTCGAGAGCCCCTTGATAGTACGGTTACCTATTCTATAACCCGGTCTCTAACTAAATAACATGAGACTGGTAAAATAGAAACCCTATCAAGATCATATCTTTGCCTTGCGCTTAAACCACTTGAGGTCGATGGAAGATTGATCTTCAACTCCTCAAGACGAAACCACCTTCCTCGATTGCGCTTCGGTGAAGATTCACATTTTGCTCCCCCATACACCAAGATGGGAGAAGCACCTCTTCGGCATATCTTCACTTGGACTTGAGTGTTGATCAAACGCACTTAGACTTCAACCAAACATTTCTTCCCTAACCTTGATTCCAACAAATGGAGATCAAGCAACTCAACCGGACACACCTAAAAATATAGCTCAATACAAACATTAGTCCATAGAGATTGTCATTAATTACCAAAACTACACATGGGGGAAACCATATACTTTCAGATCTGTCATGCTAATTTAAAACTACCATGACACTAAGGATAGCAATTTTACCCATGGGTACGGGTACCCGCGGGTACGTACCCGTATGGGGAGGGTATGGGCACATTTTTATACCCATGGGCAGTACCCATATCCTACCGCCAATCATGGGTAGGGCATGGGTAAAACCCTGTACCCGTGGGTATACCCATACCCTACCCATTTATACTAACATATGGACACTACTCAGTTGACTTGCTAGATATGATCATGAGATTGTGATTTCCAAAATTAGATAATTGTCATGTATTCATCTACCTGTTATTGAGTTGAGATAATTGATTTTTTTGTCAAATGTTCTATCAACAAATGTAAAAATATGAAAAATTTGTGTACTATTTGATCTACCCAACGGGTACCTAATGGGTACGGGTACCCGCGGGTATGGGTATGGGTATACTTTCATCCCCCGCGGGTAAGGGTATGGGTTAGAATTTTGTACCATAGACTATATGGGTATGGGTATGGTATTGCTCTACCTACCCCCTGCTCATACCCTACCCATTGCCATCCTTACTGACACTGAAAGGCCGCTTTGCTACTATCTGGTTGTTCATTTCTCATTATACCACTTTGGAAATGACTAAATGTTTTTTTATCTTGCAGCTAGCTGATATTAATCTTAGTGTTATTTTCTGATGATGGGGAAGATAAGAGTATGGAATCCTTTTTTGTTAGCCTGCTACTTAGTTAGCCTATTTTACTCTGTCATGTACTTGCAGACTATAATTATTTGGTCTATAGAGAAAATATTGGAGAAGGCTATATATGTGAGGAGGGCCATTTGGTTTTCTGGGTGCCATATAGAATAGAAGGTACAAAATGGTCTTATTTATGTCCAAATATAGAGATTGCTTTCTTGATTATAGTTCATCTTTGCCCAGAAATCCACTTTGGCACCTAGGTGCACCTGCACCCAGTATGCTTTTTGATTTTTTTAAAATGAAAATTCTTCGAAAAAATCTGAAAAAAATTGGACACAAACATACGCAAGTAACGAACACTTATGAAAAATTTCGACAGAAAATAACAGTTTTTTTGCTCTGTGCAAAAAGACAAATTTGACAATTTTTCTGTCGAAATTTTTCACGAGTGTTCGTTACTTGCGTATGTTTGTGTCCATATTTTTCAGATTTTTCAAAGCATTTCATATTTTTTAAATTTCAAAAGGCATACCGGGTGCAGGTGCACCCGGAGCCAAAACGCCCCCTCATCTTTGCCATTCATTTATAAGCATTCTCAACTGTTTTTCATGAAATGGCACCCAATAACTCATGTTATTTTCCAAGGAAAATCCATGGAGTTTTCTTTTTAATTTATGATATGAGTTGAGGATCTTGCATCTTATAGCCACGCCTAGAACAAATCATATATCAATTCGGTTCTGTGTATGTGTGTGTTCGTCTGTCAGCGGTTATTTTTCTGCTGGCGACTACTCTTTTGGAACATCTTGGGTGTTCAGGCAAGGCATCTTTATCTTCAGCCTCCACTCAGAAGCCACTGCCCTTGAGTATCAATTTTGTGTGGAAGTACCTATCTATAATTTATTAGATTTTATCTTTTGCATTGCTCCATTGTTTTTCCTGAGCATTTTTTCCCACATGAACAGGTATCTGAATTAATATGCCAGGGGCTCACTTTCAACCAAGAATGTCATTGGTGACATATATCACGAGTCCTAGTGAGCACTCAGATTTGCGACAGTCTTCTCTTTTTTGTCTTTGATGTGCTCGCACTTTTTTTGTTGTCTATGGCCATAAATTGCAATGTAATATAATGGTCAATTAAACATAAACATTAGTTCAAATAGGGTTGTTTCCTGCTTACTTAATGAAATGGTCAAAGGATGCAAACTTATCTCTTACTTCTCTACGAACACTTACTGCATTAATATTATCTCTCTACAATGTAATGAGAGGAAGAGGCAAAGCGATTCTCATTTATGACTTCAATGT
The DNA here is from genome assembly GCA_012064385.1 of Puccinellia tenuiflora. Lineage (NCBI taxonomy): Eukaryota > Viridiplantae > Streptophyta > Magnoliopsida > Poales > Poaceae > Puccinellia > Puccinellia tenuiflora. The sequence continues at coordinate 158,294 of QRDG01001462.1, read as the reverse complement.
ACTCATGTAATGTATACGGGTTTATTGGGTTACCCATGATGTATTATACTCATTTCTTTTCTGCCTAGATTCTTTTAAGTCTTCCTTGGCGCCGTCCTACAGATTACCCTTCCTTTTGGGTTCGTAAACATGATTACTGCTCATGTTCATATTGTTGTGGTTATGTATCCGGTTTCCTTTTTTTCCCTACAAGTGCTTCATTTTTTATTTGCCTATCGACTTAATGTGTTTGTATTACTATGATTCTATATATAGCTATATTCATGTCTATCTTAGGTCTAACTGTTCTATTAATATGTACAATACATGAGGATTATGGGCAAAATATTTTTAGAATTAAATGGTGGCGCGCGGCAAGCCGTCCTCCCAAAACTAGTATTTAACAATGGCACATGATGAGTCGAGACAACTAAGTGATGACAAAAACGGGAAATGACAACGATCGTACTATTATCTAGGCATGGTTTTCGATCACATGGCGATATGCATGTCAGCATCATGCGTGCGAGCAGCAATGTATGATGAGGAGAAGACTATACTTCACGGCTCGACATGCAAATACATTTTCGCTTGCATGGAATTGTTCCCGTCAAAACTGTATGTGTGACAATTGTAACCTAACGTTTGACGCTTTGCAGTAGTTGTTGGAAAGTGGGGACAAAACACTTGATGCCTTCGTTTTTTGTTCTGCTCTTCGAGTACCGAGTCTCGATCTTCGGGATGAAAATTCTAGATCTGACTACTCCTCGCTATTTTTTCCCCTCCATTTCATCCGATAACCCCCCGGAACATCATATCTTACCTATATAAAATCTCAAAATATTTCCAATATTATTAAAACTATTTTAGTGACTCTGTTACATCGTATGTCCCCTAAAAATCCTCTAGCATTTTCGTTGTCTTTCTAAAACTATTTTGATAACACCAGAACGTTTCCGGTGATCTTGTCATCTACATACCATACATCACTCTCACTAGAAGGTTGGAATTACCTTAAGTGTGTGTGACCCAGTATGTTCGGTACGCATAGACATGATTGATTAGAACACCTTCGAATAAATAACAAATAGCGGAACCGTGGACACCCATGATGGATCCTATGCATACTCGAATAATATCGAACGACCTTTTCATTACTCAATATACTAATCCTCTTGGTTCACAATACTAATGATATCCCGAGGTGAGGTGTTGGTATCCTCTTGATTGAACTGTTCGATCACTATACCTCGTATCAATATTATTCCATTTTTCTCGTTCCGTATTCAAATGTCCTCGTGATCATAATCACGCCGTGTTGGCCAGACGATTAGGTGACATCGTAATATTGAGAGGGTCCGGAGTGTATCTCTCTATTATCTGGAGGAACAAGATCACAGTCTTGAACGATCTAAGTTTCCGGTCATACTATCTGATATACCCGAAAGTCATCGTTATGATCATCCAGTTACGGTATGGCATTAGATGATATCAAAGCATGCATATCAAGTATGAGGTTACTAGATATTCTCATGGACAAAGGACTCATGTATATGACAGCGACATAAAGATATACCATCACCATGTTACAATATATCTCATCGAAAATCATATAATTGCTACAGTTCAGTACCATTTTCTGCCAACAATATAATCTCATGGTTGTTGGCACCCTGTTATAATAACAATGCAGATGATCAAGAAAACTTGATCATCAGATAACTATGAGCTAGTACTAGAGGCTGGCCCAGGAACACTTGGTTGTTTATCTGTCTAGATGTGGTTGTGATTTTTCCTTTAAATCTACATTCAAGTATCACAATAGTTATATCATAAAGTAATAAAAATTAATAACAAACACGAGACAAAAAACATTTATTGCCTCTATGGCATATCTCCAAGATTCCCCCGATCTCTGGTTCGCAACAATGGTGGATCTCTCTGGTCCCTATTCCTTGTGGTGATGACAGCGCATCTTCCTGATCCCTGACAGAATGCGATTTGAAGTCTCACATGCGCACTTGATCCATCGGATGTGGGATGCCTAAGAGGTGTTCGCGCGCACTAACTATTATGCTCTAGGCGGCGCTACCCCATGCTGCAAATTGTCTCCACATTAGAGGTTCCCGATGCCACACTGCAATGATTGGCCGTCCCCCACTCGGTGCAAGCATGCCCACGAAGGCATCCGCGATAAAAGATCTGGTGACTCTACTTTTGCTCGGTGCGTGGGTTTGGGATTTTTTTGACTTGCTTATGTGATTGGCCTATTGGGTCTACATGGGCGCCCCGGACTCTCGACATCATAGGATCAGTCTTGATGGCGGGGGACCCTAGGCATTGCTGGCAACATATGTTGTGCAGGGATTGTTCTAGTTGCGTTCTTTGGCCCCATATGGTTTGTTCCTATGCGGTTGTGCAACAATGCATTCATAGGTGGTGGCAGCACATGGCGATTTCGGTTAGGTGGTTCTATTTGGATGACGGGTCTCGAGTTGTAGGGGTGAAAATTCTACTCACCTTCATTGGTTGAACCTGACAATAACGACGTTTATGCGATGTTTTCTTGTTAAAGGTATGTTTGGAGTTTGATCGAACTTCTCTTTGGACAAAACCCATGATCTGCCCTTAGTGGATCCTGACATAGTGCATTTCTCTTTTTAGAGACTTTGTTGTCACAGTACCTCCCTTGTTATCCTCGGTTATGTATATGCTCGATGGTTTGATTAGCCTTTCAATATCGGGTCGGATATAGGAGTAATTGATATCTTCTTTGTAGAAAAAACTATTGTCGACACTTTAACCCAACAAAAACAATAGCTCTCTGATCACTAAATCTAAAAGGAAGCTGGGCTGTTGTACTACATAGCGTAGAACTTTACCCCAAAAGCTTGTTGGTGACCGAATCTTAAACGAAGCTAGAACTTGCCTAAAGAGAAGTGGAGTAGTACTAGAATCCTATCCAAAGCTGGACACACAGAAAAGGGTCGGAGAGAGACTGAAACAGAGGCGAACCCAAATCTAGGCCCAACAGCGGCAGCGAACCACGCACACGCCCTCCCCTCCTCCCTCGTCTTCCTCCCTGGGGTTTCTTCCGTTGGAGGAGGTAAAACCGCCGCCCGATGAAGAGCAAAGCGGCCAAGAAGCCCGCCGACGAGGTACTTATCCCGGTCTCCGCCTCGCTCTTTCTCAGCTTGACCTAGGGTTAGGGGATCAGGAGACCTTTCCCGTCCGGTACCCGATTTCCGATGCTTGTTTTAGGATCTTGCTGCCGTTTAGGATGGACGCCGATTGCTGTTTTCTTGGACTAGGTTTAAAATTGGGGACTTTCTCATCGTAGTTGCTTAGATTTCAGACTGCGACTTTTAGGATGATGCGATGCCCAGTCCTTTTCGACTGTTCAAGGGGAGGAATCCCCACTAACTGAAGCTTTCTATCTTTATTTATCTTTTGTTAGGATGAGGCCAAGTCCAAGAAGATCCGGTCCTCGCGCGGCAAGCGCCGGCGTGACCGCCGCAGCCGCTCCCCCTCCAGCTCCGACTCCGGCTCCGATTCCCCGCCCCGCAAGCGCTCCAACAAACCCACCAAGAAGAGCAAGAAAAACAAGGGTAGCAGCACCAGCCGCCGGCGCCGCCGTAGT